>JBBDGP010000016.1:5262500-5562500 GCA_037952835.1 Lithobates septentrionalis | reverse complement strand
CCTGTGTATAGTACACACAGGCAGAGGATGTGATGTCATCTCTCCTCGGCTTGGCAGTTTCCGTTCCAGCGCCGAGGAGAGAAGACATGTAAGTGCACAAAACACACACACTCAGTAGAACATGCCAGGCACATAAAACACCCCCGACCCCCCCCCCCCGATCGCCCCCCGATCCCCCCCAATCACCCCTCCCCCCCTGTCACAACTGACACCAAGCAGTAATTTTTTTTTTTTCTCTGATTACTGAGACAGTTTGTGACAGTTAGAAGTGGTAGGGCAGTGAGTGTTAGTCCCCTGTAGGTCTAGGGTACCCCCCTAACCCCCCCTAATAAAGTTTTAACCCCTTGATCACCCCCCGTCACCAGTGTCACTAAGCGATCATTTTTCTGATCGCTGTATTAGTGTCGCTGGTGACGCTAGTTAGTGAGGTAAATATTGAGGTTCGCCGTCAGCGTTTTATAGCGACAGGGACCCCCATATACTACCTAATAAATGTTTTAACCCCTTGATTGCCCCCTAGTTAACCCTTTCACCACTGATCACCGTATAACCGTTACGGGTGACGCTGGTTAGTTCGTTTATTTTTTATAGTGTCAGGGCACCCGCCGTTTATTACCGAATAAAGGTTTAGCCCCCTGATCGCCCGGCGGTGATATGCGTCGCCCCAGGCAGCGTCAGATTAGCGCCAGTACCGCTAACACGCACGCAGCATACGCCTCCCTTAGTGGAATAGTATCTGTACGGATCAATATCTGATCCGATCAGATCTATACTAGCGTCCCCAGCAGTTTAGGGTTCCCAAAAACGCAGTGTTAGCGGGATCAGCCCAGATACCTGCTAGCACCTGCGTTTTTCCCCTCCGCCCGGCCCAGCCCACCCAAGTGCAGTATCGATCGATCACTGTCACTTACAAAACACTAAACGCATAACTGCAGCGTTTGCAGAGTCAAACCTGATCCCTGCGATCGCTAACAGTTTTCTTGGTAGCGTTTTGGTGAACTGGCAAGCACCAGCCCCAGGCAGCGTCAGGTTAGCGCTAGTACCGCTAACACCCACGCACGCACCGTACACCTCCCTTAGTGGTATAGTATCTGAACGGATCAATATCTGATCCGATCAGATCTATACTAGCGTCCCCAGCAGTTTAGGGTTCCCAAACACGCAGTGTTAGAGGGAGCAGCCCAGATACCTGCTAGCACCTGCGTTTTGCCCCTCCGCCCGGCCCAGCCCAGCCCACCCAAGTGCAGTATCGATCGATCACTGTCACTTACAAAACACTAAACGCATAACTGCAGCGTTCGCAGAGTCAGGCTTGATCGCTGCGATCGCTAACAGTTTTTTTGGTAGCGTTTTGGTGAACTGGCAAGCATCAGCGGCCTAGTACACCCCGGTCGTAGTCAAACCAGCACTGCAGTAACACTTGGTGACGTGGCGAGTCCCATAAGTGCAGTTCAAGCTGGTGAGGTGGCAAGCACAAGTAGTGTCCCGCTGCCACCAAGAAGAAGACAAACACAGGCCCGTCGTGCCCATAATGCCCTTCCTGCTGCATTCGCCAATCCTAATTGGGAACCCACCGCTTCTGCAGCGCCCGGCCTTCCCCCATTCACATCCCCAACCAAATGCAGTCAGTTGCATGAGAGGCATTTTCTTTATGTCCTCCCGAGTACCCCTACCCAACGAACCCCCCCAAAAAAGATGTTGTGTCTGCAGCAAGTGCGGATATAGGCGTGACACCCGCTATTATTGTCCCTCCTGTCCTGACAATGCTGGTCTTTGCATTGGTGAATGTTTTCAACGCTACCATTCACTAGTTGAGTATTAGCGTAGGGTACAGCATTGCACAGACTAGGCACACTTTCACAGGGTCTCCCAAGATGCCATCGCATTTTGAGAGACCCGAACCTGGAACCGGTTATAGTTATAAAAGTTACAGTTACTACAAAAAATTTAAAAAAATAGTTGTCGTTTTATTGTTTATTGTTCTCTCTCTCTCTATTCTCTCTATTGTTCTGCTCTTTTTTACTGTATTCTATTCTGCAATGTTTTATTGTTATTATGTTTTATCATGTTTGCTTTTCAGGTATGCAATTTTTTATACTTTACCGTTTACTGTGCTTTATTGTTAACCATTTTTTTGTCTTCAGGTACGCCATTCACAACTTTGAGTGGTTATACCTGAATGATGCCTGCAGGTTTAGGTATCATCTTGGTATCATTCTTTTCAGCCAGCGGTTGGCTTTCATGTAAAAGCAATCCTAGCGGCTAATTAGCCTCTAGACTTACTTTACAAGCAGTGGGAGGGAAATCCCCCCCCCCTAACGTCTTCTGTGTTTTTCTCTGGCTCTCCTGTCTCAACAGGGAACCTGAAAATGCAGCCGGTGATTCAGCCAGCTGACCATAGAGCTGATCAGAGACCAGAGTGGCTCCAAACATCTCTATGGCCTAAGAAACCGGAAGCTACGAGCATTTTATGACTTAGATTTCGCCGGATGTAAACAGCGCCATTGGGAAATTGGGAAAGCATTTTATCACACCGATCTTGGTGTGGTCAGATGCTTTGAGGGCAGAGGAGAAATCTAGGGTCTAATAGACCCCAATTTTTTCAAAAAAGAGTACCTGTCACTACCTATTGCTATGATAGGGGATATTTACATTCCCTGAGATAACAATAAAAATGATTTAAAAAAAAAAAATGAAAGGAACAGTTTAAAAATAAGATAAAAAAATAATAATAATAATAATAAAGAAAAAAAAAAAAAAAAAAAAAAAAAAAGCACCCCTGTCCCCCCTGCTCTCGCGCTAAGGCGAGCGCAAGCGTCAGTCTGGCGTCAAATGTAAACAGCAATTGCACCATGCATGTGAGGTATCACCGCGAACGTCAGATCGAGGGCAGTAATTTTAGTAGTAGACCTCCTCTGTAAATCTAAAGTGGTAACCTGTAAAGGCTTTTAAAGGCTTTTAAAAATGTATTTAGTTTGTCGCCACTGCACGTTTGTGCGCAATTTTAAAGCATGTCATGTTTGGTATCCATGTACTCGGCCTAAGATTATCTTTTTTATTTCATCAAACATTTGGGCAATATAGTGTGTTTTAGTGCATTAAAATTTAAAAAAGTGTGTTTTTTCCCCAAAAAATGCGTTTGAAAAATCGCTGCGCAAATACTGTGAGAAAAAAAAAATGAAACACCCACCATTTTAATCTGTAGGGCATTTGCTTTAAAAAAATATATAATGTTTGGCGGTTCAAAGTAATTTTCTTGCAAAAAAAAAATATTTTTTATGTAATCAAAAAGTGTCAGAAAGGACTTTGTCTTCAAGTGGTTAGAAGAGTGGGTGATGTGTGACATAAGCTTCTAAATGTTGTGCATAAAATGCCAGGACAGTTCAAAACCCCCCCAAATGACCCCATTTTGGAAAGTAGACACCCCAAGCTATTTGCTGAGAGGCATGTCGAGTCCATGGAATATTTTATATTGTGACACAAGTTGCGGGAAAGAGACAATTTTTTATTTTTTTTATTTTTTTTTGCGCAAAGTTGTCACTAAATGATATATTGCTCAAACATGCCATGGGAATATGTGAAATTACACCCCAAAATACATTCTGTTGCTTCTCCTGAGTACGGGGATACCACATGTGTGGGACTTTTTGGGAGCCTAGCCGCGTACGGGACCCCGAAAACCAAGCACCGCCTTCAGGCTTTCTAAGGCCGTAAATTTTTGATTTCACTCTTCACTGCCTATCACAGTTTCGGAGGCCATGGAATGCCCAGGTGGCAAAAAAAAACCCCAAATGACCCCATTTTGGAAAGTAGACACCCCAAGCTATTTGCTGAGAGGTATAGTGAGTATTTTGCAGACCTCACTTTTTGTCACAAAGTTTTGAAAATTGAAAAAAGAAAAAAAAAAAAATTTTCTCGCCTTTCTTTATTTTCAAAAACAAATGAGAGCTGCAAAATACTCACCATGCCTCTCAGCAAATAGCTTGGGGTGTCTACTTTCCAAAATGGGGTCATTTCGGGGGGTTTTATGCCATCTTGGCATTTTATGGCCTTCAAAACTGTGATAGGTAGTGAGGAGTAAAATCAAAAATGTACGCCCTTAGAAATCCCGAAGGCAGTGATTGGTTTTCGGGGCCCCGTACGCGGCTAGGCTCCCAAAAAGTCCCACACATGTGGTATCCCCATACTCAGGAGAAGCAGCTAAATGTATTTTGGGGTGCAATTCCACATATGCCCATGGCCTGTGTGAGCAATATATCATTTAGTGACAACTTTTTGTAATTTTTTTTTTTTTTGTCATTATTCAATCACTTGGGACAAAAAAATTTATATTCAATGGGCTCAACATGCCTCTCAGCAATTTCCTTGGGGTGTCTACTTTTCAAAATGGGGTCATTTGTGGGGGTTTTGTACTGCCCTGCCATTTTAGCACCTCAAGAAACGACATAGGCAGTCATAAATTAAAGGCTGTGTAAATTCCAGAAAATGTACCCTAGTTTGTAGGCGCTATAACTTTTGCGCAAACCAATAAATATACACGTATTGACATTTTTTTTACCAAAGACATGTGGCCGAATACATTTTGGCCTAAATGTATGACTAAAATTGAGTTTATTGGATTTTTTTTTAGAACAAAAAGTAGAAAATATCATTTTTTTTCAAAATTTTCGGTCTTTTTCCGTGTATAGCGCAAAAAATAAAAACGGCAGAGGTGATCAAATACCATCAAAAGAAAGCTCTATTTGTGGGAAGAAAAGGACGCAAATTTCGTTTGGGTACAGCATTGCATGACCGCGCAATTAGCAGTTAAAGCGACGCAGTGCCAAATTGTAAAAAGTGCTCTGGTCAGGAAGGGGGTAGAACCTTCCGGGGCTGAAGTGGTTAAAGACATGCCTTTGCACTTCCTGTTTGCCAGATTATTGTGCTCCCTCCAGCTGCTATCTTGCTCCTGTCACTCCTGCTGCCATCCTTATCTTTGTTACCACTCGTTACAAACCCTTGGCTTGTTCCTTGACTACGCTTCCTCTTGATCCCAACCTGCAACCACTTGTTACCAAACTTTGGCTTGTTTACTGACTACACATCTGCTTATCCCTACCTGCTCTATCTGCTACTGGACCCTGACTTTCTCACCTCCAGGTGGGGCGATCGTGAGGACAGGGACCTGGTACTAACACACAGCAAAACCCATTTCCACCATCAGAGGCTCTGGTGAACACTGGTTAGTACTTAGACTTCGCACTTCAGGAAAGTCAGTGTCTTACGCCAGCCATCCTCCTATCCTCTCTACGATCTGGGTCCCACCCATCCGGTGACGTAATTTTCTCCTGTGCGGTCCATGAGTAGCCTGGTCTTCCTGACGCTTACTGCATCCCAGCTCTCTCTTCCACAGCCATCTGGCCCCTGGGAGACACACCGGATATTCGCAGCCTTTGAGGATGATGATTTCCTTAGTCATGACTAAGCAACATATCTGGTGTGAAACACGTCAGTGCTGTACAGTTAGTCTGTATTGCCCTGTGATGCTTTGATATCCATTTTTTAATAAAGGTGAACTTTTTTGGAGTGCGGCTATCCACCGTTCTATTTCTTCCATTATCTCTGTTAGAAACAGAGCCAGCACCCTGCCTGATTGCGGAGATATATGGAGAGTGTGGGTGAAGGGTGCGCGATCAATTGCTCACATCAAAAAGTATAAAATTTATTCATATGAAAATAAAAGCCAATAAAGGCAAATAAAAGTAATTAAATAATGCCAATACTACGAATCAATACAAACAGGTAACAAAATATAAAAAACATGGAAATTTAAAGATAAAAATGGGTTAAAAGTATCATGACCCTATATTGAGGCGGGTGTTTAGAGTTGGCTGACGCGTTTCGAGGATAACCTCTTCATCAGAGCCTTTGAGAACCAGGGTGCAGTCTCTAAGGGCCAGTAGGCCAAAATCTGTACATCAACATAATGGCTAGTTAGAAAAGATGGCCTGAAATGGGGAATATGGTTTTCTGTGTTCCATACCTGATTGCGGAGACAGCTGTTCCTAGAAGAGGTGATTACTTTGGAGCGGTGCACTCCCATATGTGTGTGTTCTATCTACATCTTCTTCACATGAAGTATTGATAGTTTAAAAAAAAAACCTCTTGGATGGGTATCTTAGTGAACACAGTATACAGGGATACGAGAAATCATTTTTTTACAGGAACACACACACACAACCACACAGGTTGAACTGGATGGACTGGTGTCTTTATTCAACCTTATCAACTATGTAACTATGTAATTAATAAATATACTGTTGGAAGGTGGGAAAACAGGTAGTTCTGGACCAGTAAGAGTGAAAAGAGGGAGGGAGAAAGGCACCAAGCTGCCAATAGTGTAGCATGTTTTATTAGTACAAAAAGATAAAATACAAAGCTTATGCACTCACAGATATCGCTGGTGTTAAGCATTAAAACAAGCTCTATGTAAAGGTCATCAGTTTCGAATCCAGACCATGCCAGAGCCCCTGAAAAGAGCACCCCTTGAAGTTGGGGCAGGATTCTAAGCAAGCTGCCGGGAAGCCATCCCTGTGAATTGTTGCATCTGAAAAAATCAAAAATGATATTTACAAAGAAAACAAATGCAATTAAAATAAATGCTAAATGACATTTCCCAGCCACTATGTGATGTTTGTATACAAAGGGGCCAGTGATTCTCCTCCACATCCATATCAGACCTTTATCCTAGATCCTTTTTTTTTAAAGAGGGCTTCCAGATTCTGATGAGTACCCCATGCAGACCCCCCATAACCATCAAACCAATGTTGTGGAGAAGAGGCCCTTTACCACACCAACAAGTTTGCACAAATACTGCATTTCTGTCACCATGAGGGAGGAGCCTGGTAATGGCTCTGTGCACGGCGTGAGGATCCTGGGAACCCTCTCCCTGCAGCTGAGAGGAATGATCGGCCTGATGAGAAGGTGTAGGTAGCTTCCCTCCCCGCCCCCCCTGCTCATCACTCACTGAGATGTCTTGTGGTGTAAGCCAGAGGAAGTTTGTACCTGCGTCTGACTGCAACAAGCTGTAGTGAGCGTCCCTTTTTGTCCCAACTTCAACAACAACTAAAAGATAAGTACCGTATTTTTTTTTATTTTATTTTTTTGGCTTTCTTTCTATTGCAATTGTCCTGAAGTGAAAAGGCAAAGGAAAAGTAATAGAACAAAAGAAAGGGAAAGGGAAAGAACATATTGAAATAAAACGAAATAAAATGGAATAAAAAGCGAAAGTAAATGAAAGTAAATGAAGGCGAAAGAGCTGAAAAAGTAGAATCAAGTGAGCTAAGAAAAACAATAAAAACAGGGGAGAAGGAGAAGGTGAATGAGAGACAAGCCAACGGAAGAGTTGCCTCCCAGCCCCCACCTGCTTGCTGCTGCTGCTGCTGCAGTAGCTCCCTTTCTTGTGATTTTTTCTTTTTTTTTTTGGTCTTTGTTTGTTTTGGTTTTTTGCAAATGATATTAACTATAGGCTCGATAGTATAAACTATAGAATAAGAAGAAAATTCATAGTAACAAAATGTGGAACATATAAGCTCATACTGGAACTATACTGCTGAATATATAAATCATCTTGCTGAATACTTGAATTAGATTGCATTATACCGCTAAAACATTTGAATTATTTTTATGAGCACCTGGGCCCTCATGCACATGGGCTGTTGGGAGAACATTTTTTTTAACTTTTTTGGCTTTTCTCTGCGTTTTTGCAATGGCGTCTGTGGGCGTTTTTGAGCGTTTTTTTTTTTTTTCCTCCTCTTTTGGCTCTTTTCTATTGCAATTGTCTTGAAGTGAACAAGCAGGGGAAAAGGCGAAAGAGCTGAAAAAGTAGAATCAAGTGAGCTAAGGAAAACAATAAAAACAGGGGGGGGGAACAGGGGAGAAGAGAAGGAGAAGGTGAAAGAAAGACAAGAAGAAAGACAAGCCAACGGAAGAGTTGTCTCCCAGCCCCCACCTGCCTGCTGCTGCTGCTGCTGCTGCTGCTGCTGCAGTACCCCCCTTTCTTGTGAAATTCTTTTTTTTTTTTTTTTTTTTTTTGTTTTGCAAATGGTACTAATTATAGGCTTGATAGTACAAACTATAGAATAAGAAGAAATTTCACAGTAACAAAAATGTGGAACATATAAGCTTATACTGGAACTATACAGCTGAATATATAAATCATCTTGCTGAATATTTGAATTAGATTGCATTATATCGCTAAAACATTTGAATTATTTTGCTGAGCATCTGGGCCCCCATGCACACGGGCTGCTGGAAAAGCGCTGTGAAGACGCCGGTGTCTTTGCAGTGACTTTTTTTTTTTTTTTTTTTTAACTTTTTCCAGCTTTTTTTAGCATTTTTGCAATAGCGTTTTAGAGCGCTTTTTTTTTTTTTTACAGCTTAAGAACGCTTAAACAAGTGAACAGCAACAAGGAATGCTTAATGTACTTAAGGTAGTAACATAACTTCTGGAAAACGGGGACTACTCATTATTTCTATTATTGGATTGTGGGGAGGATGCCGGGTATGAGAACGAAATAATAGAAATATTAGTAAAAATAAGTCAATTTAAAAAGGCTGGGAGATTTTTTCATCATTAAGAGACCCCAATCAAGGGGTATTCTGGAAGGCAGCTTTGAAGATCTTATAAATCCAGTCATAGAAACAAACATGAAGGGGAAAACAACAAGAAGTGCGGGAGCAATACCGAAATCACCTAGGACCAGCCTAGGCCCAAGTCCAGGCCCTATGAACAAGTATATACAGCAAGGAATCGGAGAAGGAGAGAAACAAGTGGGTTCAAAGGGCAGACAAACAGATACAAAAGAGAAGGACAACAAGGATAAAAAAGGCCAGTATAAAGTACAAACAGAAACCAGCCACTTCTCAGAACCCAGAATGGAGCCAGAAATGGGAGAGGAAGACAGAGGAAAGGAGGAAGGACAACAAGGGCCACAGTTGCCAACAAAACAGGATATGGAAAAAATGTTCGCGGCACTAGAGAATTCCCTAAAAACAGAGATGTCAACACTCCATAAAGATATGGGATATATGTTAAACAGAGTGGAAGAAGTAGAGATCAAAGTAGACCTACATAAAAAAAACATAAAGGAACTAGAAGACGAAATAAAGAAATTAAAACGGGAACAACAGGAACAATCATATAAAATAGAAGAGCAAGAAAATAGAGATAAAAAGAAAAACTTGAGAATACGTGGGTTACCGGAAACAGAACAAGCAGAAAATCTAATAGAAAAAATGAACAATCTCTTCAACCAAATCTTGGGAAAGGAAACAACTAACACAATAGGAATAGAAAGTGTCTCTCGAGTAAAAAAACCTCAAAGGTTCGCAAGGGAAACACCTAGAGATGTAATAGTACGCTTCGAAAAATGGGAAGAAAAAAAACAGATCTGGATAAACCTAAAGAGGAAAACACAAATAGAGTTTGCGGGAGGTAAATTACAAATATTTCAAGACTTATCTCAAGAAACGTTGAAAAGACGACGGATACTAAAGCCATTATTAGAAATCCTCCGGGAGCAAGAAATTCAATACAACTGGGGTTTTCCAGCATGTCTAATAGCAAGGAAAAACGGAATAAGTGCGAGGCTAAGACATGTGGAGGAGATTCCGGACTTTTGCAACAAACTAGAAATCCCCTCCCCAGAACTGGAAAAATACGCAAATAGTCAGGAGCGAATAACGGCAAGAGATGACCTACAGTGGCAAGTAAATTCAAGGATCAGACATCAAGATGTGGACTCTCGAGGAAATTAATATCTGAGAAAATACCACACAATGGTGCAAGGGGCCTTAGAGTGGAAAGGGGGGGGGGCTGGGGTTGACGGGATGGGAAAAAAGGAAAGTGAAAGGATTGGTAAAACACAACAAAAATGCAGGGAGAGGGAGACAGGGACGCACGGAGTGGACAGGGGGTCGCCCTATTAGTGCTTAGGCAGGGGGGGAATAGGGTGTCTTACAGAGCTCCGCCTCACAATAAATAGAGCAGAGGGGGCAGAGCGTGCCCCACAAAACAAAGTAAAACGCTCTCAGCTCTAGAGAATATGGGGGTAAAAAACCCATATCAAAAAAAAGGGGAGGGGGGGGAGGGAGGGGAGGGGGAGGGAGGGTGGGAAGGTCTGATCCATATGAGTGGTTACAGAGGCGCACCTATTCTGAGATAAGGGAAGGAAAAGGGAAAAGGAAAAAAAAGGAACAAGAATGGAAAGGGTAAACAGTATAAAAATATCTTCCTATAATGTCCGAGGTCTAAATTCCCCGGGGAAGAGAAACATCATTTTACGAGAACTAGAAAAAAGTAATGCAGAAATAATTTTCCTACAGGAGACACACATATCCCAAAACTCAAATACCAAAATATACTCAAGAAATATACCAACATGGTATCAAGGAGACTCGCCAATAAGAAGGGCTAAAGGAGTAGCCATCGGTATAGGGAAAAACGTACGTTTTCTAATAGATCAAAGAAAAACAGACCCGGAGGGCCGATATCTTTTTATCACAGGAACTATACAGGGAGTAAAATATACATTGGCCAACGTCTACTGCCCTAACAAGAACCCTAAAAAATACTTGATCGATATAATAAAAATACTAATGGATTTCAAACAAGGAAAATTAATACTAGCTGGAGACTTCAACTTCAGCATGGACAATAAAATGGACAGTACCTCAATAGTAAGGGACAGAGAAGTAAAACAACTAAAGAAATTAAGAAGAATACTATATGAACAGCAACTAATAGACCCGTGGAGAATCCAGCACCCCAGTACAAAGGATTATACGTACTATTCATCAGTACACAAAAGTTACTCCAGATTGGACTATATCATGGTCGAACATAGAAATCTAGAAGAAATAGAAGAAACAAAAATAGGGATAATAACTGCTTCAGATCATAGCCCAGTAACGCTGAGAATGAAAATAGAAGGAGAAGTACACGAAAGGGGGCCATGGAGAATTAATGAAAATCTGTTAGAAGACCCCGAGACCGAAAAAAGTATCACAGAAGAAATTAAAAGATACTTCGAGGAAAACGACACACCAGAGGTACCGAAAGCAACAATATGGGAGGCGCACAAATCCGTTATTAGGGGCAAATTAATAGCCATAGGGGCAAAAAAAAAAAACAAGAAAGGAAAAAAAATATGCAGCAATTGATTAAGGAAATCTATGAATTGGAACGAAAACACAAAAACCAAATAAATAATAAAATTTTTGGCCTATTATCACAAAAGCGAGAGCAATTAAAAGACTGGATGGAACAAGAAGAAAGGAAGGAGTATAACAGAGTAGTACAAGAAAAATTCAAATGGGGTAACAAATCAGGAAAATATCTAGCAAATTTGGTAAAAAAAAAGAAATCTTTGAATTATATTGAGAAGATTAAAAACGAAAAGGGAGAAGTGGTAAATAAAACTACGGATATAGCGATAACATTTCAAAAGTACTTCAGTTCTCTATATGCAATAAAAGGACAGGAAAGTTGGAAAGAAGCGAATACAAGAACAAAGAAGATACAAGAATATCTAATAAAAGCAAACCTACCAAAAATAAAAATAGACCAATTGGAAGAACTGGAAAAAAATATCACGCAAGAAGAGATAAAACTGGCATTAAAGGAAACCCCCGTAGGAAAAAGTCCAGGACCAGACGGGTTTACGGTCAAATATTATAAAAAATTTGAAGAATACTTGATACCAAAATTAGCAGAATACCTGAATTCCATAGGTGAAGAAGAAGAAATAAGAAGTGAATCATTACTAGCACATATCACAATAATACCAAAAGATGGAAAAGACAAAGTAAACTGCTCAAGCTACAGGCCAATAGCCCTACTGAACGCCGATACGAAGTTGTACTCCAAGATCCTTGCCACCAGGATGAAAAAATTAATCCCACAGTGGATCAACCCGGACCAGACAGGTTTTGTCCCGGGGAGAGAAGGGAGGGACAACAGCCTAAAATCAATACTGATGTTGCATAAGAAGGTGCAGAAGGAGACCCCAGTTCTATTCCTGTCATTGGATGCTGAAAAAGCATTTGACAGGGTAGACTGGGGTTTCATGATGGATACATTACGGCACTTGGGTATTAGGACAAAAATGATGAAATGGATAACAAACTTGTATAACGGCCCGACAGCAGTCGTAAAAGTAAATGGTAGACTTTCTCCAAGAATTGAGATGCAGAACGGAACACGGCAAGGCTGCCCATTGTCTCCACTACTATACGTACTGGCCTTAGAACCACTATTAGCAACACTCCGAAATAACAAAGAGGTGGAAGGAGCGAAAGTAGGAGGAAAAGAGCATAAGATCGCAGCCTATGCGGACGACATCTTGATGTACGTCTCCAACCCAAGAGTGTCACTCCCAAATATACTGAAAGAAATAAAAAAATATGGAGAATTGTCAAACTTTAAAATTAACCCAATAAAAACGGAAATATTAAATATAGGATTAGAGAAAAAGGAAGCCCAGTTTTTACAAAAGGAATTCCCATTTACCTGGGTAAAAGAACTGAACTACCTTGGAATAAAAATAACTTCCAGAGTTGAAAAGATCTACCAGGCAAACTTTATTCCACTGATCAATGAGGTCAAAGAAGAAATGAAAAAGTTAAGAATACAGCCACTTTCATGGATAGGAAGAATAAATATGTTTAAGATGATGATATTACCTAAAATAAATTACAGATTACAGATGCTACCAGTTAAAATCCCCCAGAGCTTTTTTAAAATAATTAAAACAATGTTGATAAAATACATATGGTTTAACAAAAAACCAAGAATTAAATACACGCTGATTACAAGGAAAAGGGAGCATGGAGGCCTGGCCGCTCCAGATATAAGCAGGTACTATAAAGCCATAGTATTAACACGAATGTTAGAGTGGACAAATGAGAAAAGTGAAAAAAAATGGGTTGAAATGGAAAACATAATAAGCGGAGTCACACTGCATAAGATTATTTGGATACCACCGAAATACAGAACACTGGACACAGATACACATGAAATAACAAAAAATGTTTTAAAAATTTGGGACACCACTCACCTAAAGAATGAATGGAAATACAATTCACCACTGTTAGCACTCACAGGATCGAACTTTTTCACCCCCGGGAAGGAAATATTTGGAACTCAAGGTATAGGTAATCCACAATTAAAAGATATCACCAGAAATGGCAAAATAAGAACACGAGCAGACTTAGAGGAAATGAACGGATGGAAGATGAATGAATGGAACTACAATCAATTAAGGCACTTAGTAAGCACAATTCCACACCCACTGAGAGATGTAACGAAACTAACCGCACTGGAAAAGCTATGTAGCAAGGAAATACCATTAAAAAACGGAACATCAAAAATTTACAATATACTGACAGACTTGGAAGCACAAGAAAGACCAGAATACATAAAACAATGGGAAAAAGAGCTGAACTTAAAAATAGATAACCAAAAAGTGGAAAAAATGATTGAAATGGGATATAATAAGGCCTGGGATATGAAGACTATCGAAATGAACTACAAATTAGTATCAAGATGGTATATGACCCCAGTAAGAATACATAAATTTCAACAGGACAAAACACCCTTGTGTTGGAGAAAATGTGGCCAATCAGCAACGATCATACACATATGGTGGGAATGCCCAATAATAACGGAATACTGGAAGGAAGTGTTAAAGATCATAAAGGAAATAACTGGAGAAGAAATAGAACAAAATATCTGGACTTGTCTTTTCCATATACATAACAAACCTAAGAAACAATACATGAAATCAATAGTGCCTAACCTTTTGAATGCGGCCAAGGCATTGATTCCTAAGAATTGGTTAAAATGCGGAAAACCAGAGATAAGAAATTGGCTAGAGGAAATAGAATATTACTATAAAATGGAAGGAGGAAAGAAAAGGGATAATAGTAGATGGGAAAGTTGGAAAAAATACAAAGCCTCAGACATTTATTTAGATAAGATGAAAGAAAGAATAGGTGCAGAGCCTAGTGGATAAATGAATAACATAAAAGAATGGATCAGACACAGGAGGGGTACAGGGGGAAGGGGGGAGGGGAGGAGGGGGGGGGACAAAAAGGAAATTATATAATAGTGGGCTTACAGATATGGGAGGCGCTTCGTTGTTGGCTTTTAAAAATAATAAATAATACCCTTGAAGGGAATAAATAATAAAGAAGTGACGGAAACAATCCACAATGATGTGAAAAATGAGAAGAGATAAAGTTTGACACATAAAGTTGAAATAATGTCTCTCAGAAAAATTTCGCTGAAGTGGAAAAAAAAAAAAAAAAAAAAGAAAAAAAAAAAAAGTACAAAAAGATAAAATACAAAGCTTATGCACTCACAGATATCGCTGGTGTTAAGCATTAAAACAAGCTCTATGTAAAGGTCATCAGTTTCGAATCCAGACCATGCCAGAGCCCCTGAAAAGAGCACCCCTTGAAGTTGGGGCAGGATTCTAAGCAAGCTGCCGGGAAGCCATCCCTGTGAATTGTTGCATCTGAAAAAATCAAAAATGATATTTACAAAGAAAACAAATGCAATTAAAATAAATGCTAAATGACATTTCCCAGCCACTATGTGATGTTTGTATACAAAGGGGCCAGTGATTCTCCTCCACATCCATATCAGACCTTTATCCTAGATCCTTTTTTTTAAAGAGGGCTTCCAGATTCTGATGAGTACCCCATGCAGACCCCCCATAACCATCAAACCAATGTTGTGGAGAAGAGGCCCTTTACCACACCAACAAGTTTGCACAAATACTGCATTTCTGTCACCATGAACCCCATCTCTAATGCCCCGTACACACGGTCGGACTTTGTTCGGACAGTCCGACAACAAAATCCTAGGAATTTTTCCGACGGATGTTGGCTCAAACTTGTTTTGCGTACACACGGTCGCACAAAGTTGTCGGAATTTCCGATCGCCAACCACGCGGTCACGTACACCACGTACGACGAGACTAGAAAAGGCCAGTTCAGAACCAAGCGTGGCACCCTTTGGGCTCCTTTTGCTAATCTCGTGTTAGTAAAAGTTTGGTGAGAGACGATTCGCGCTTTTTCAGACTCTTGGCTTTCAGATCGTTTTCTGCCGTTCAGTTTGTGCTTGTGCGTTTGTATCTGCTCTTCGGTGCGTGCAGCAAGTTCCGCGTGACTTTAATTAGTCATTGTATTCTTGTTCGTTCGTTACTGTTTTTCAGGTCGCTCTTCACAGGCCTTGCTGTTCTTCAGTGCGTTCTGTTACTTCGTTCTGAGCAGCCGACCGTTTTCTAGCCATGTTGCGTATGCGTACTCCTCGTAGAGTTCGTGCTGTGCGGGGGCTTGGTGTTGGGGTCCTGACCTTGACACAAGTCCAGTCCATGAACAGGGTGGGGAGGAGTTCATGGACCAAGAATTGGTTGCTTCAGCGTGACCAGTTCTCTCATATGCCTTTGCTCCGTGAGATCCGTGAGAATAATCCTGATGATTTCAGGAACTTTCTCAGGATGACGGACCCCGTGTTTCACCGTCTGTTGGCTTCGCTGACCCCTTATATTAGCAGGCAGGATACCTGCATGAGGCAAGCCATCACTCCGGAGCAGAGGCTCGTCGCTACCCTGCGGTACTTGGCGACGGGGAGAAGCCTGCAGGACCTCAAGTTCTCGACAGGCATCTCCCCCCAGGCTCTGGGGATCATTATCTCAGAGACCTGTTCTGCCATCATACAGGTCCTGCAGAAGGAGTATATGAAGGTAAGATTTTTATCCTTTAATATCACATTTCATTGTATTTAATGTTTGCTAATATATTGTATTTCTTTCCTCATTCCCTAATTACCATGATTGTAATATGCTGTAAATGTCCCCTTTCTCCTCATGCATGCTGGATTTTTATGTAATTATTATTTTAGGTCCTTCATACATATTTCCCTTCAATAACCTCCCCAGCATGGTGTCTCCTGGCCCTATATTCACCTCATGTAGTCACTTAACAATGTATTTTTTCTGCTCCATAGTAGTGCTTTACCCCAAACACCCCCTAAAATGTTTTGAAATGTTATCTTTTCTTTAAATTCAGGCAGAGTGCCAGAGGCTTTTTTTTTGGTGGTGTCCCCAAATAATTTTTAGTAACTCTCCCTCCCCCAACTGCTAAGTCAGCTGATCCCAATTCTCTATCCTCAATCATCTATCTGCTGACTTTGCCAAACCCATACACACTATACCCATCTCTTTTGTGCTCTGATTTATGGATGAATTCCCCAAAGCATGTAGTGCAAGGGCCTGCCTGCATACTTTCAAATGGTACTGTTTAAAGTTTTTGTATACTATTATTATCTTGATAGGTAATAGCAGAATGTGCAAATGTCCTCAAATGTGTACAGTGTGTATTTATATCTTTGTATTATGACACTTCTTACCTGTCCAGTGGGCTGCCAATAGTGTAACTAAGGAGGGGCTGTTCCAAGTAATACCCATTATTTAGGCATTCATCTCTCAATGAAGTGAAAAGGGTTACCTGTCCAAGATTTCCACACACCCCATAATGTTAGAAATGGCCCATGAGAGGGGGGAGGGGGAATATGATAGGTGTACCTTATACTTTGGCGTTGATTAATTCCCCTTAATAAATGCTATCTGGAGGTTGACCCATAATGTTTGTGTCTAATCTGCTTGCCATGTTTCTGATCAAAAATAGTAATGTTTATTGTTTTTTCCCTCAACAGTTTCCTTCCACGCCACAGGAATGACAGACTGTGGCCTCCCACTTTGCCCAGCGGTGAGACTTTCCTAACTGCGGAGGGGCAATTGATGGGAAACACGTCCACATCGTCCCACCACCCAACTCGGGGTCATACTATTTCAACTATAAGGGGTTCAATAGTATAGTGATGTTGGCGGTGGTGTCGGCTAATTACGACTTCCTGTATGTGGACGTGGGGAAGAATGGCCGGATGTCCGATGGTGGAGTTATTGCCCAGACGGAGTTCTACAGGCATCTCCAGAATGGCAGCTTGGACTTGGCAGCTCCAGAGGACAATGTGGAAGGACTCCCATTCGTGTTCGTTGCTGATGAAGCATTTGCGCTGGGGGACCATCTGATGCGGCCATTCCCGATGAGGACCCTCACCTCGGAACAGAGGGTTTTTAATTACCGGCTGGCCAGAGCCCGAAGAGTGGTGGAGAACACATTTGGAATCCTGGCCAGCCGGTTCCGCCTATTTATGACACCCATCCATATGGCGGAGTATAAACTGAACCATATTATACTTGCGTGCTGTATTCTCCATAACTTTTTAAGGAAACATTCGGCCAACTATGCTGGCTCAGTTGGGCCTGAGGCCGGAATGATACATGAAACCACACTGACGGCGCTTGAAAGCGGCCGTCCTGGCTTGCCCTCCCTGAGTGCCCGTGATGTCCGGTTACGCTACCTGGAGTTCTTTGCGGGTAGGGAGGCCATCAATATGCCAGCAAATATGTGAAGCCTTTTTATAATAAAAAAAAAAGAAATTCTTTGTGGACATTTACTGCTTGTGTTTGTTTTAGCTGACCCTGACAGAAATGTGTTGAGTGCAGAAAATGGTGTGTTTGTGTATCCTTATACAAAGCACTGTTGGCTGTTATTTACTAAATGCAAAAACACATTTCACTACAAGTGCACTTGCAACTGCACTGAACCTGCACTTGTAGTGCAAAGTGGATTTGCCATTAGGAAATAACCCCCATTTTCGCAGAAAACAGCAATTACATCACCCCAAAAGTGTTGTTGTAGTGTTGAGACAATAATCCACACATTCTTGATTAAGCAACTTTTTTATACCTGCACAATCACATGTGCATTTACCAAAGGTTTTTAAAACAAACCAACATGTTTGTTGTATAACAATTTTTGGGGTGGCATTATCAAAAATTATCAAAAATAGAAATGTCCATTTACGATAAAACAGGCCTGTGTAAAACCAACAAGAAAGACAAAAAACTTGAACTTACAAAGTTCACATATTGTAAAACTTGAAGGCAATATCAGACATCAGTATTTAGGAACTGTGTTTGATATTGTGTTCAGATGGGGGGAAATCACCCCTGGAAAAGCCAAATTTGGAAGATGCACACTAATTTACGAATGTCAACATGTGCTATCTGCCATCACGGGGGATCAAGGGACGTGTTTTGGGAGAGCAAGCCCTTCCTCACCGCTACTTTATAATTGAGGAAGGGGTTGCACCCCCAAAACGCGTCCATTGATTTCCCGTGATGGCAGATAGCACATGTTGGCACACTGTGTGCATCCTCCAAATTCGGCTTTTCAAAACATTGCAAAAAGATTTAAAACATTGGACCACAAAAAAGTGATTTTGTGGGGTTTTAAATTCGCCCCAAAACATCAATGATGTTATTATTTTTTGAATCACATCATTTATTTTTTTCTGGATGTTTTGCAATTCTACATTACACCCCATGATCTCCCCGATCAGGATCTGGGCACTTTCAGATGTGAAAGGATCTCGATCCCTAACATCACGATCACCTAAAAAGAGAGAAACCAAACAAAAACAGGTATCAAAAATCTGCGAGCATCCATCTCTTACCTGAGCCTGTGGTCGCAGACACTCACCTGTTGTGCCAATTTCCACCACATCTTCTTCCTCCTCCTGCTCTTCTTGGGTTGGGGGTATTTCACCTTCTTCCATAGGTGGGGGGTCTGTGGTCTCCTCGGATGAGGGGTGTCCTCCGAGTCTTTTATCCCCTATGTAAAACAAAAATGGTATAATTAGCACACAGATATTTGATGGCAGAACTAGAAATAGGAAACATTGCTTGGAAGTGGGGTACAATTGTCTATTTTAGCCGAGTTCCAAGATGTCTTTTTTTTATTGCCCTTTGTCAAGCTGCAATACTTTACCTGTTTAGTACAAGCTTCACAGATGTAGCCCCCCCCTATAGTATACACTGGAGCACCTGTGTGGCCCCCCTATTAAAAATGGTGTTCTTGTGTCCCACACTAGTGCTCCAGTGTCCAGATGTGAAAACAGCTGCTCAGTGTCCTCTCCTTACACAGAATCTAGTTTGCATTTCATTCTAGTAACAAACCCATCTACACAAACAAATATTTGGCATCCAAGTAGGCCCTAAAAAATGTGGGAAAATGCATATGGCCTAAACAATGGTGTTTTAGAGGCCGAAAGAAAAATGTTTGATACGAACGAATAATGGGCCCATGAACATTAAAGTTGCCCTTTTAAACTGTACAATTAAGAAAAGCATATGGAGCAGCACGAACGTAATAAAGACAAAAAGAATAGGAACACAGCACAACTACTTACTTTTTTGCAGCACTCTCTGGATCTTTCTGTACTGTTCTGGCTCTCTTAATTTCAGGTCCGACCACCGCTTCCTGAGCTGATCTTTCGATCGTCGTACCCCGAAATTCCTGTGAAGACTTTTGACCACTTTCGCAATGATCTTGGCCTTTCTGATATTGGGGTTGGGGTAAGGCCCATACTTCCCATCATAGTCGGCCTTCTTCAGGATAACGACCATCTCCAACATCTCCCCAAAGGACATATTTGTGGCCTTAAATCGTCTCCTTGTGGATCGGGACGTGTCCGGATCCGGGCTTTCCTCCTCCTCCTCCTCCTCGTTCCTGTAATTGTCACGCACCTGCTGTGACTCCGCCATGTGCTCTTCCCCCACTGCGCCAAACGAAAAGGGGCGGGGAATAGAATAGAAAGAACGTCAGGGGCGGGTGGAGTTACACGCATGCGCAGTGTATATAAAGCGTAACACACGTGCGTATTACGTACGATCTGTGAGCGGAGGAAGGAGCATTGGACGTGCCGATCGTAAGAACGAAGGTAAGAGACAAACTTTGGCCTATACTGCTTCTAGATTGAGGCCTATATTGTAACAAGATTAGGAGAGTTTTGTCTGACATTAGGCTTTGTCTTGTGTTGTGTCTTGCAGTGAACATGGATATGCTAGTGAAAGACAATGACTTCATGTCACTATTCATAGATATATTAAGGGAGCTGCCATGTCTGTGGGAGATTAAACACCCACATTACAAGAACCAAGCAAAGAGGAAGGCAGCACTGGAGCAATTGAGTGAAATTGTGAAGCAGGTGATCCCCACGGCAGACATCACCTATTTAAAGATCTTAATTGGTGGCCTGAGGAGCACATATGTGAGGGAGCGCAAGAAGGTCCTGGATTCACAGAGATCCGGAGCAGCAGATGACATCTATGTCCCCAGGATGTGGTACTATGACAGGCTGCATTTTCTGAACCAAAAAACAGAGAGTTTGCCCGGATCAACCAACTTAAATTATTCAGTATTGGTCTTTAGCTGGTGAGTATAGATCAATCATGCAGAAAAATCTGAATGCAGTTCAAGTTGTCCTTTAGTCATATAGGAAAAAACAGGGAAGGTACCCTAGAAAGAGGACCAACAAAGAACACTATTTGAAATTACAAACCAGCTTTATTATTTACCAACAAAATAAACACCAAGTAGAAATAAATAAGCAGCAAAAAAGGAAGCAGTGTGGGCAGACGGCTGCCACAACCAATTAAAAATTGGACAACGTTGTCACAAAGGGGGGTTTATAAAAACAAATGGGGAGCCGCGGCATTCATCCACTCAACCAGTCAATCGATACATCATACATCCACCTATAAATAATTGGGGTTGGTAAAGTCCGTGTTAATTGGGTATTGATTGCAGATATCAAGTTATCCTATAGGAAAGTATCCAGAATATCACGGACAGTTCTAGTACCAGCAGTATGATGAGAGATTAGAGTGGGTGCACGATCTGGCCGTAAAAACTGAGTGTGATATAGTCCAGTATAGAGAAATTAGACTAGTTGCTAATTGAATCATTGATACATAATAGTTGTCTACCAGCTAGATCAGCAGACTGCATGGGGAACCATATAGACTGCTATATTAAGAAGATGTAAATTGCTTGGCTAGAGCAGTGGGTGATTATCCAGGGAGACAGCAGTAAAAGGATGCAGGGAAATCGACATACATTTGTAGGCGCTGAGTGGAGTAGAGAAGTCTCACCAGTCACGCTGTCCTCGTCGTCGAATAGTGGCAGTCCTTTGTTCCAGGTCTCTGTGTAGATGGAAATCACTTACGTGCCGTATTGGAAGCTCAGTGGGTTTGCAGTCTGAGTAAGGTTCCGTCCGTAGCTGAAAGGCCTGTGTGAGGCGGGTTTTTCGATGCAGTGCGTAGCCGAGTAGAGAGGCTGTGATCAGCTGGTAGATGTAGAGTGTAGGTAGCAGGGCCAGATCGAATAGCGCGCGGCTCCCGGTGACGTGCTGACGTCACACCGCTGACGCGTTTCACCAGCCAATGAACGCTGGTTTCTTCAGAGCTAGGAGGAGACATTTGTGACAGGCTTAAGTAGAGATTTATCAGGTGCAGTTCCTTGCACACAACCACTGGGTGTCACCAAGAGCTTCTCTTGTGCCAGACAGACAGCAATCAAGCAGCATACATTCTAAGTATATTAATAGGCAAATAGAGATGGCGGTCAGTGAATAGCGAGAAAGAATATGGCAGGGAAAAGATTAACAAAATAGAAGAAAAGAAAGAAGAAAAGGAAGAGAATGAGAGAAGGGAAAAGGGAGGATTAGATGAAAGGAAGAAAAGAAGGAAAAAAGGAGGAAAAAGGTGGTGATGGAAAGAGTGAAGTGACTAATTGTAACATGTAACAATAGCGATTTTATCAAAGAGTCTTAAAGGATGCATTATTTCTCAAGGAAGGGTTGTAGGCTACATTCTGTGTTTAATCCTTTAGGCACTAGGGAATCTAAGTAGTATGTCCACATTTTCTCCTTTTGAAGGAGAATAGTATCAAAGTCACCTCTTCTAGGGGGCAGGTTCAACACATAGATTCCCTTAACTGTGAGGCCCCTAGGATTACTATCATGGAATTCAGCAAAGTGTTGAGGAATAGGTCGATCATCGTTTTTATTCTTTTTCCTATTTTGTATCCCACTAATGTGTTCGCCGATCCTGATCCGGAGTTGGCGTTTCGTTTTTCCTATGTAGTTTTTGTTACAAGGACATGTGAGCATGTATATAACTCGTGTCGTAGAACAGTTGATGAACTGTTTAATCTTATAGTCCTTGCCTCCTCTCGGATCGGGGAACACATCAGTGTGGTGCACATACCTACAGATGTTACAATGTCCGCATGCATGCATACCTGGAGGGGGTTTTTTCCCCGAAAGCCAGTTTTTGTTGGTCGTTCTCGTGTATTCTGAATGAACTAGCACGTCACCCAGGTTACGTGCCCTTTTAGCCGTGAGTAGTGGTTTAGGGCTAATTATGTTTGCGATTAAGGGTGTTGATCTTAGAATATGCCAGTGTCTATTGAGGATCTCTTGGACCTGGGTCCATTGTGAGCCAAATCTCGTGATGATTCTAGGAAAATCATTTGCTGGTTTAGCAGATGACTGAATATTTGTTTTTGTAAGTAAGAGGTCTTCGCGTTTCCTACCTAATGCATTGTTTCTAGCTTTTTTGAGGGAATTATGCGAGTACCCTCTTTTCCTGAATCTGTTATACATTTCCTGTGCTTCAGATTTAAATTGTTCCTCCTCTGAGCAGTTTCGCCTGATCCTTAAAAATTGGCCTGTAGGTATCCCTTTAATTAGGGATTTTGGATGGTGGCTCTGTGCCAAGAGGAGGGTGTTTGCTGCTGTTTCCTTTCTAAAAGTACTGGTTACAATCCGATTTCCACTTTTTGTAATTTGTAAGTCAAGGAATGGGAGGGTATCAGGATGATAGGAATAGGTTAGATGAATATTTTTATTGTTAATGTTTAGTTGAGATAGAAATTCCAGGAGTTGTTCTACAGTGCCCTCCCATATCATGAGCACGTCATCGATGTACCTTAACCACAGGGTACAGTGGTCAAGGTACATCGAGGACGCGTACACAGCCTCCGTTTCCCAGAGACCCAGGTGAAGACAGGCATAAGACGGGGCCCAAGGGGCACCCATGCTGGTGCCTCTTACCTGTTGGTAGAATTTCCCGAGAAATTGGAAATAGTTGTTGCCCAGCATGAATTCCAATAATTCAATAATGAACTCATTATGGGCACCCAAACCTGGGTAGTAGATGTCAAGAAAGGTTCTAATGGCTTGAATACCACAGTCATGGGGAATCGACGTATACAGACTTTCTACATCTATCCCTACTAGTAGTGTGTTTGATGATAGAGAGAAGTCAGATAGTTTAGAGAGTATATCTCTACTGTCTTGGACAAAGGATGAAAGTTTAGTTACCATATCTTTGATCATCGAGTCCACAAACTTGCCGACTCTTTCCAGGGGACCATTAATAGCTGACACAATTGGTCTCCCTGGTGGGTTGGTCAAGGATTTGTGTAGTTTGGGGATTATATAGAAGGTTGGGATTGTGATGTTATCGGCTCTGAGATAGAGATATTCTTTTTTGGTTAGAAGGCCAGCTTCCATAGCTAGTTTTAATTTTGTGTTCAGAGTGTCGATTAGGGCTGGGAAGGGATTCTCAGTGAGTTTTTTATAGGTGGAGGTATCACTTAACAGTCTGAGTGCTTCATTCTCGTAGATTTTTTCACTGAGTAGCACCACATTCCCGCCCTTATCACTTCTTTTTATCACCAGATTGGGAGCTTCTTGTAATTCACGTAAAGCTTTTCTCTCAGAGCCGGTAAGGTTATTAGATCCCAACCATTCCCAGTTAACCCTCCTAAGATCATGTTTGACCTGATCTAGGAATACTTGGAGCCACTTGTGTTTTGATAATGGTGGCATGCTGGTGGACTTGATTCTCAAATTAGATTTTCTAGTGATCGGATGGCTGCTAACCGTTTCCGAATCGCTGTCAGTATTTTCTTCCAGCAAGGATATTAGGTTATCTATAGCCTCTTTTTCTTCCTTATTGAGGTTAGGGTCCATAGTATTTGAATTATCAGGGCCTCTCTGGTGCCAGAGTTTAAAAAGGACCTTCCTGAGAAATAGATTGATGTCTTTGAACACTTCAAATTCATTCATGGGCGCAGTGGGGGAGAAGGAGAGTCCTTTTTGAAGGAGTTTAATGTGATTGGAGTCCAGCTGAAAGTCGGATAGATTGACTATGCTCAAATCCGTAGTTGTTGAGTTAGAAGATGCATTCAGCGTCTTCTCTGACTCCTTAGTCTCCCACTGCGCCGATTCTGAACTGTGTCTCGGTCCCTTCCTCTTCCTTCTATGTTTCCCTTTTCTGCTTCTCTGGGATGACTCTTTTCCACTGGTTGTTTTGGGCATTCTACTGTTATGTTGCCCTGGGATTTCTCTAAAAAAGTGACAGATTTTGTAGAGATTTCTTTATCAAAGTCGCTGTCTGAGGAGGAGTCTGTTCTATTCCTTCTAGTACGTTGTAAATGTCTAGAGCCTCTTGAAGAGGATCTACTTCTACTTGGTAGGGAAGGGTTAAAGATGTCTCCCCCCTCCCAGTCAGCGATGTTTTGTCTGAATTTTTCTTGTTTTGTATGTTTTAGATTTTTTTGTATTCTTTCAATTTCTTTCTTAATAAATTCGTTATTTTTCTCAAAATCAGGTTTGTTTTTATGAGGTTCCAGGGCTTTTGCACTTAGCTCTAATTCACTTTGAATCTCCTGAAGCTGCGTTTCTTCTTCAGACACTATGATTTTCATAAGTGAAAGGCCTCTTTGGAGGCATTCCTCTTTCCACACTTCCAGAAACCTGGGGGTGTGGAGGTGTTCAGCAGGGATAATTCTTTCCCTTAATCCTCTAGGGATGATATTGTGAGAAATATGTGATTTTAAAGAGGAAATGTCCCATTTCCGGTTCAAAAATTTAACCATAAGTTTTTTATGATTTTTGAACAGTTGGCGTGTTGATTCCCCCTCTAATTCTTCACTCTTTCCATCAAAAGAAAAGGCCGTATCAATCTCATCATCTAAATCACGGTTTATCATATATGCCATGTGTGTACTTGAATGTACGGTTTGTGTGGTTAAGCCGTCTATCACTTTGCTATATCACTGATAATTATACAATGGTGGTGGGATCCCCCAAGGCAAAGAAAGGGCAAAGGCCGCCCCAAAGTCAGAACCAAAAAACAGAGAGTTTGCCCGGATCAACCAACTTAAATTATTCAGTATTGGTCTTTAGCTGGTGAGTATAGATCAATCATGCAGAAAAATCTGAATGCAGTTCAAGTTGTCCTTTAGTCATATAGGAAAAAACAGGGAAGGTACCCTAGAAAGAGGACCAACAAAGAACACTATTTGAAATTACAAACCAGCTTTATTATTTACCAACAAAATAAACACCAAGTAGAAATAAATAAGCAGCAAAAAAGGAAGCAGTGTGGGCAGACGGCTGCCACAACCAATTAAAAATTGGACAACGTTGTCACAAAGGGGGGTTTATAAAAACAAATGGGGAGCCGCGGCATTCATCCACTCAACCAGTCAATCGATACATCATACATCCACCTATAAATAATTGGGGTTGGTAAAGTCCGTGTTAATTGGGTATTGATTGCAGATATCAAGTTATCCTATAGGAAAGTATCCAGAATATCACGGACAGTTCTAGTACCAGCAGTATGATGAGAGATTAGAGTGGGTGCACGATCTGGCCGTAAAAACTGAGTGTGATATAGTCCAGTATAGAGAAATTAGACTAGTTGCTAATTGAATCATTGATACATAATAGTTGTCTACCAGCTAGATCAGCAGACTGCATGGGGAACCATATAGACTGCTATATTAAGAAGATGTAAATTGCTTGGCTAGAGCAGTGGGTGATTATCCAGGGAGACAGCAGTAAAAGGATGCAGGGAAATCGACATACATTTGTAAGCGCTGAGTGGAGTAGAGAAGTCTCACCAGTCACGCTGTCCTCGTCGTCGAATAGTGGCAGTCCTTTGTTCCAGGTCTCTGTGTAGATGGAAATCACTTACGTGCCGTATTGGAAGCTCAGTGGGTTTGCAGTCTGAGTAAGGTTCCGTCCGTAGCTGAAAGGCCTCTGTGAGGCGGGTTTTTCGATGCAGTGCGTAGCCGAGTAGAGAGGCTGTGATCAGCTGGTAGATGTAGAGTGTAGGTAGCAGGGCCAGATCGAATAGCGCGCGGCTCCCGGTGACGTGCTGACGTCACACCGCTGACGCGTTTCACCAGCCAATGAACGCTGGTTTCTTCAGAGCTAGGAGGAGACATTTGTGACAGGCTTAAGTAGAGATTTATCAGGTGCAGTTCCTTGCACACAACCACTGGGTGTCACCAAGAGCTTCTCTTGTGCCAGACAGACAGCAATCAAGCAGCATACATTCTAAGTATATTAATAGGCAAATAGAGATGGCGGTCAGTGAATAGCGAGAAAGAATATGGCAGGGAAAAGATTAACAAAATAGAAGAAAAGAAAGAAGAAAAGGAAGAGAATGAGAGAAGGGACGTGCTAGTTCATTCAGAATACACGAGAACGACCAACAAAAACTGGCTTTCGGGGAAAAAACCCCCTCCAGGTATGCATGCATGCGGACATTGTAACATCTGTAGGTATGTGCACCACACTGATGTGTTCCCCGATCCGAGAGGAGGCAAGGACTATAAGATTAAACAGTTCATCAACTGTTCTACGACACGAGTTATATACATGCTCACATGTCCTTGTAACAAAAACTACATAGGAAAAACGAAACGCCAACTCCGGATCAGGATCGGCGAACACATTAGTGGGATACAAAATAGGAAAAAGAATAAAAACGATGATCGACCTATTCCTCAACACTTTGCTGAATTCCATGATAGTAATCCTAGGGGCCTCACAGTTAAGGGAATCTATGTGTTGAACCTGCCCCCTAGAAGAGGTGACTTTGATACTATTCTCCTTCAAAAGGAGAAAATGTGGACATACTACTTAGATTCCCTAGTGCCTAAAGGATTAAACACAGAATGTAGCCTACAACCCTTCCTTGAGAAATAATGCATCCTTTAAGACTCTTTGATAAAATCGCTATTGTTACATGTTACAATTAGTCACTTCACTCTTTCCATCACCACCTTTTTCCTCCTTTTTTCCTTCTTTTCTCCCTTTCATCTAATCCTCCCTTTTCCCTTCTCTCATTCTCTTCCTTTTCTTCTTTCTTTTCTTCTATTTTGTTAATCTTTTCCCTGCCATATTCTTTCTCGCTATTCACTGACCGCCATCTCTATTTGCCTATTAATATACTTAGAATGTATGCTGCTTGATTGCTGTCTGTCTGGCACAAGAGAAGCTCTTGGTGACACCCAGTGGTTGTGTGCAAGGAACTGCACCTGATAAATCTCTACTTAAGCCTGTCACAAATGTCTCCTCCTAGCTCTGAAGAAACCAGCGTTCATTGGCTGGTGAAACGCGTCAGCGGTGTGACGTCAGCACGTCACCGGGAGCCGCGCGCTATTCGATCTGGCCCTGCTACCTACACTCTACATCTACCAGCTGATCACAGCCTCTCTACTCGGCTACGCACTGCATCGAAAAACCCGCCTCACAGAGGCCTTTCAGCTACGGACGGAACCTTACTCAGACTGCAAACCCACTGAGCTTCCAATACGGCACGTAAGTGATTTCCATCTACACAGAGACCTGGAACAAAGGACTGCCACTATTCGACGACGAGGACAGCGTGACTGGTGAGACTTCTCTACTCCACTCAGCGCTTACAAATGTATGTCGATTTCCCTGCATCCTTTTACTGCTGTCTCCCTGGATAATCACCCACTGCTCTAGCCAAGCAATTTACATCTTCTTAATATAGCAGTCTATATGGTTCCCCATGCAGTCTGCTGATCTAGCTGGTAGACAACTATTATGTATCAATGATTCAATTAGCAACTAGTCTAATTTCTCTATACTGGACTATATCACACTCAGTTTTTACGGCCAGATCGTGCACCCACTCTAATCTCTCATCATACTGCTGGTACTAGAACTGTCCGTGATATTCTGGATACTTTCCTATAGGATAACTTGATATCTGCAATCAATACCCAATTAACACGGACTTTACCAACCCCAATTATTTATAGGTGGATGTATGATGTATCGATTGACTGGTTGAGTGGATGAATGCCGCGGCTCCCCATTTGTTTTTATAAACCCCCCTTTGTGACAACGTTGTCCAATTTTTAATTGGTTGTGGCAGCCGTCTGCCCACACTGCTTCCTTTTTTGCTGCTTATTTATTTCTACTTGGTGTTTATTTTGTTGGTAAATAATAAAGCTGGTTTGTAATTTCAAATAGTGTTCTTTGTTGGTCCTCTTTCTAGGGTACCTTCCCTGTTTTTCCCAGGCTGCATTTTCTGGCAGGCCAGACTGAACCCAGGCCATCCCTCTCCAGTCTTCCTTCCACGCTTCCTTCCCCCGCGGCTGAGGCTTCTGACGCCCAACCTGGGCCTTCCAGGCCGCATGTGGAGGAGCCCAGATTGAGCCAGGTATAGCATTCCTCTAAATATTTCTGCTTGTCCAATCAATGATGTTAACTAGATGTTAGTTGGGAGTACTAATTTATGATTGTGATTGATGATGCAACAACTAAAACCATGTCCCTTTTTCATACACAGGGAAGTCTCAGCCAGGAGGTGGCCGGGCCGAGCCGGCTGGCTGATCTGCAGGTCCCTCCACCCCCCCTGGAAAGAGAAAGTGGCATGAGGAGGAGTGCCCTAGAGGAGGCTGGCAGAGGAC
This sequence comes from Lithobates septentrionalis, assembly GCA_037952835.1. Classification (NCBI taxonomy): domain Eukaryota; kingdom Metazoa; phylum Chordata; class Amphibia; order Anura; family Ranidae; genus Lithobates; species Lithobates septentrionalis. Next base: position 5,533,733 of record JBBDGP010000016.1, on the reverse strand, counting down.
TCTTTTGGAGGGCTACAGAGGTCCTGGGAGCACGACACACCGTAGAGGAGGACATTGCTGCCATCATTGCCTATAAAATGCAGAGGATGGAGGAGGGACAACAAGTCATGTGTGAGTCGCTCATATTGGAGGCTCTTAAGAAAGGTATGAGGGGCCAAATTACAGCTCAGACACACCTTTGCGATGGTCCTCCTCCTCCTCCTGCAGGTCCTCCTCCTCCTTCTCCTCCAGGTCCTCCCAGTCCTCCTCCTCCTCCAGGTCCTACTCCTCCTCCTGCACAGCCACAACTGGGAAGGAAGCGTGGAAGGAAGACCAGAAAGTGAGGACCCTGGATCCAGTCTGGTCGGCCAAAAAATGCAGCCTCCTGTGGTACCACAGCCTGGGGACACACATGTCATCTGCTGCTTTCCAGATCTCTGCGAATTCTGGACCAGACTGCCCTCCCTTACATATGGACTCCTCAGGCCACCAATTTTGATGTTCAAGAATTGATGTCTGCCCTGGGGGTCCCAGGCTTCGCTAATTTCTCCTGTTGATCCAGTGTTGCCTTCCTCTTTGTTTGGTTCTGAGCCCTTAATAAAGGATTTTTGTTTCAATTATACTCGCCTATCTGTGTTTTACTTCAAAAAGGACAGTTTGTTTGTGAGGATTCAGGTACATTTCAAATATACAATGTGAAATGAACAAGGGACACCAACAACAAACAATCTCCTTGAGATTAAATAATAAAAGATATCAATGGTGTTGGGGTAACTTGACACACAAAACACACACAAAAATATTCTGGAGTAAAAATAAAAATAACATTGAACAACGGTCAGCCTTGGAAAAAATACAAACATTAAATCTAAAAAAAAAAAAAGGCTTAAAATCCCCCCCAAAAAAAACAAAAAACAAAAAAAAACATTCTGTCAGATGTGACAACTAATAACAATATATTCAGGGAATCCCAATAAAATAACAAAAAAAAACTTTGTGAGAAGTGTGTGTGAATATGAGCAGCAAAACTACTTAATTCTTCGCACATTATAAAGAAGAAGAGAGTGCGCTGTATTAAACCATTTTTGACATTGCAGCGTGACGAAAGTGCTGTATCCATTGCGAACACTAAGTTTACCAGATCAAAGTATAGGGAGTGGCGCTGTGTTGGGAGTATAAATAAAACTTAGCAGGAAATGCAAGTGTATAAATAGAGGTGTAAAGATAAAAAAATTTGAAATTTTCCGGTATGATCCAAAAAGATCCTTGTGTTAGTGAAAAACACCTTGATCAGGTAAAAATTAATATTATATGTGCAAAGAAACGCAAATATCAAGCAGCATCACTAAATACCATAAATGCATCTTCACATGAATAAATATAAAGTGATGAAGTGCCAAAAACAATAATTGTCCAAAAACAATAGTTGTCCACCAATAATGTGTAAATGTGCAATAATTATAAGCAATAAAAAATCATTGACAATGTGTCCAAATCGCAGCTGAAAATCGCAGCTAAAAATCACAAAACCATATATTATTTAGTGCAAGAAAAGTTCATAACAATTGTGCAGGAAAAGTCTTCTTAAGTGATAAAGTGCCGTGCTGTAGCAACTGGTTGTCCCCCCAATGTGATTGCACTCACCGGAGCGCCCCACCCCTGCAGGGGTACGAGCGTATAATGCTGGTTCTGTCACTCCAGTCCTATAGGTGTCCTTTTCCTTCCACGCATCCCATTTCAGAACGTAACTGTATACACAGAGAGGTGGGGACTTCCTGTCCCTTGGTGTTAAAAGTCCCCACTGGATATCCGCTGCACACACGTCCTGTGCACTGTGCACTGTCCTCACTGCCAGGAACCCAAAACTTCTACTCCTGTTATTATTTCCATTCCTCCTGCTGCATACCACTCCACACTGCCTATATGATATATTTATAATTGTTGAAGTAAGATTTGGGTAACGGCAGGCAGCCTTTGACTGTAGGATTGTACATTTAATTATGGCTGGTGCCTGCTCTTCACCCTGGTCGTAAACTTGTTTTCCTTCATTTGCTCTTGCCTGCCCTTACCCCTGCTTTGTGGAAGGAAGGGCAGCTTTTTAAAGATTTTTGCATAGGGAAAAGGTGATGTGTAGGCCTAGGACTTTCTTTTCTTGTTAAGAGTGTACTCATGTTGCATTGCTATCCTTGCCTGTGTTTGCAAGAACAGGTTAAAAAATATATATAATTTATCTAAAAAGTAAGAAAAAATTGTAAATATGTAAATTACATTTGTAAAATAAATGTATAAACAGACAGAAACACAAACAGCCGAGAGTTTAATGCAGACTGCCTTTGGCCATTTGACCATTTTACGAAGATTTTGGGAAAGGCTTGCAGCCTATGCCAGCCATGGGAAAATACACAAAGTTTTTGCTGCTGCCTGCCTTTACCTTGGCTGCATAATTCCCCTCTCCTCACATGCTGTCTTCCCTTGCCCTGTGCTATGAAACAACAGGAAGACTTTTTAAATTTTCTCTAAACTCCCCCTCCTCAATGCCAGCTGCTAATTCCACCATGACGAGGAGGAAAAGGCACATTAGTAGCACAAAAAAAAGTGGCTTCTATCAGGAACATGGGGAAGTGCCTTTTGCTGCTGACTTGTTCTGTGGTGCACAGCTATATGTTTACTTGTGCATTGTAACCAAATAGCTGGTACTTTTACCATGGCTTATACATTGCAGACAGAGGCTGCAGATCACAACAGTGGTTTTGGCATCACAGATACATTTACCACTTCAATTCTGGGCACATTTACCCCCTTCCTGCCCAAGCCAATTTTCAGCTTTCAGCGCTGTCGCACTTTAAATAACAATTCCGTGGTCATGCAACACTGTATCCAAGTGAATTTTCTTTTACACAAAGAGAGCTTTCTATTGGTGTTGTATTGGTGTTGGTATGTATCCACCACAATTTTTTTTATTCTTTGCTAAATAAACGCAAAAAGACAAACAATGTTGAAAAAACAAAACAAAACATGTTTTTCTTTGTTTCTATTGCAAAATTTTGCAAATAAATAATATAGCTTCATAAATTTAGACCAAAATGTATACCGCTACATTTCTTTGGTGAAAGTAACCCAAATCTGTGTATATTATTTAGTCTGTGGGAAAGGTATAGAGTCCACAAACTATGGTATATATATATAGTATCTGAAAATGGATACATACTATCACCAGTGCAGTACAGCGTAGTCATATAACTGGTGCTGCGGTGACACTGACTGGTGGCAGTATGTAAAAAAAGCCCAAAAAAATTTAAAATATTTTTTTTTCTTTTTTATTACATTTTTGTTTTATTTTCTTCACAATTATTTTTACAAGTTCTGACCAGATAAAAACAGTGTTACCGTAGTACACTAGGGAGGTGATCAGGATTTTTTTTAATTTTTTTACACTTGTTTATAGTAGTGATAATCACTATTATAAACAGACTTTTTTCCTGAATATAATCTACCCATTCAGTGTGTACTATTATGATTAGCTGTGATTGGCCACAGCCAACCACTCGGCACAAATGGGATGTGATTAGCCCTGTGTCAGAAACCATAAATCAGACTGAGACAGAAGTACAGTTAAATCACACTTGTTTAATAATAATAAAAAAAGGTAAACAGAGTAAATGTAGTCAAAACATAGCCAGGGTTCAGTAACCAGAACGGATAGTCAGACAAGCCAAAACGTCAGGGAGCCCTAGACAAGCGTAGTAGAACAGCAAGCAGGATCTAGAGCCAGAAGGAATGTCAGCCAAGCAAGTCTTTAACAGGAACACAGGAGAGCGTCTCTAGAGATGTGACCAAGGTGAAGGCAGAGATCATCTGGACTGGATGGCTTAAGTAGGCAGGACTGACGAGCAGGATATCATCAACAGGTGAGGCATTGGAGAGAGATAGAAGCTGGCAATTAGCCGACAGCTGAGCGGCCAGCTTTGAGAAGGAAGGGCACAGCCCTGACACCTTGTTTGTGCCAATGCGATCACTGTGACCAATCACAGAGATCAACACAATTGTACACAATTGATGGCATGAATGGAAGCAATTGTCATGTGATCTGCTGTGATCAGTCACAGCAATCACATTGTCCTGGCAGTGGCCTGGTACACTGATCTGTCATCTGCTGTGTTGGGTGGAAACAGCCGGTGACAGATAACGCCAGAGTGAGGCCCGTGGGCGCGAACCTGGGAGGACATCATATGATGTCCACCCAGAACGGGAGAGCTCCTGCCTGGCTGTCATTTTACAATAGGCCAGATGGGAAGCAGTTAATAAAGGGCCACACTGCAGAGCTCTTTTTATTTGCTGCCTATTCAAATGCTTGTACAGTGTGCACCTAAAGCTACCTGGAAACAATTGGTGTTGTTCTGCTCCTATTAATACCACAGGCAGGCAGCTACAGTATTTACAGTTAGTGCACTGTTTCCTCTGCACAGTGTGCACCTAAAGCTACCTGAAGAAAATTAGTGGTGTTCTTCTGATCCTATTAATACCACAGGCAGGCAGCTACAGTATTTACAGTTAGTGTAGTGCGTCCTCTGCACAGTGTGCACCTAAAGCTACCTGGAGACAATTGCTGTTGTTCTGCTCCTATTAATACCACAGGCAGGCAGCTACAGTTTTTACAGTTAGTGTACTGTGTCCTCTGCACAAGTGTGCACCTAAAGCTACCTGAAGAAAATTAGTGGTGTTCTTCTGATCCTTTTAATACCACAGGCAGGCAGCTACAGCATTTACAGTTAGTGTAGTGGTCCTCTGCACAGTGTGCACCTAAAGCTACCTGAAGAAAATTAGTGGTGTTCTTCTGATCCTATAAGTACAGTACCACAGGCAGCTGTAGTATTTACAAGTTAGTGTAGTGCATCCTCTGCACAGTGTGCACCTAAAGCTACCTGAAGAAAATTAGTGGTGTTCTTCTGATCCTATTAGTACAGTACCGCAGGCAGCTGCAGTATTTACAAGTTAGTGTAGTGCGTCCTCTGCACAGTGTGCACCTAAAGCTACCTGAAGAAAATTAGTGGTGTTCTTCTGATCCTATTAGTACATTACCGCAGGCAGCTGCAGTATTTACAATTTAGTGTAGTGCGTCCCCTGCACAGTGTGCACCTAAAGCTACCTAAAGACAATTGCTGTTGTTCTGCTCCTATTAATACCACAGGCAGGCAGCTACAGTATTTACAGTAAGTGTACTGTGTCCTCTGCACAGTGTGCACCTAAAGCTACCTGAATGAAATTGGTGGTGTTCTTCTGATCCTATATTAATACCACAGGCAGGCAGCTACAGTATTTACAGTTAGTGTACTGTGTTCTCTGCGCAGTGTGCACCTAAAGCTACCTGAAGAAAATTTGTGGTGTTCTTCTATTCCTATATTAAAACCACAGGCAGGCAGCTACAGTATTTACAGTTAGTGTACTGTGTTCTCTGCACAGTGTGCACCTAAAGCTACCTGAATAAAATTGGTGATGTTCTTCTATTCCTATATTAATACCACAGGCAGGCAGCTACAGTATTTACAATTTAGTGTAGTGCGTCCCCTGCACAGTGTGCACCTAATGCTACCTGGAGACAATTGCTGTTGTTCTGCTCCTATTAATACCACAGGCAGGCAGCTACAGTATTTACAGTAATGCCTCGTACACACGGTCGGATTTTCCGATGGACAATGTCCGATCGGATCGTGTTGTCGGAAATTCCGACCGTGTGTGGGCGCCATCGGACATTTTCCATCGGATTTTCCGACACACAAAGTTGGACAGCAGAAGATAAAATTTTCCGACAACAAAATCCGTTGTCGGAAATTCCGATCGTGTGTACACAAATCCGATGGACAAAGTGCCACGCATGCTCAGAATAAATAAAGAGATGAAAGCTATTGGCCACTGCCCCGTTTATAGTCCCGACGTACGTGTTTTACGTCACCGCGTTCAGAATGATCGGATTTTCCGACAACTTTGTGTGACCGTGTGTATGCAAGACAAATTTGAGCCAACATCCGTCGGAAAAAATCCTAGGATTTTGTTGTCGGAATGTCCGAACAAAGTCCGACCGTGTGTACGGGGCATTAGTGTACTGTGTCCTCTGCACAGTGTGCACCTAAAGCTACCTGAAGAAAATTAGTGGTGTTCTTCTGCTCCTATTAATACCACAGGCAGGCAGCTACAGTATTTACAGTTAGTGTAGTGCTTCCTCTGCACAGTGTGCACCTAAAGCTACCTGGAGACAATTTCTGTTGTTCTGCTCCTATTAATTCCACAGGCAGGCAGCTACAGTATTTACAGTAAGTGTACTGTGTCCTCTGCACAGTGTGCACCTAAAGTTACCTGAATGAAATTGGTGGTGTTCTTCTGATCCTATATTAATACCACAGGCAGGCAGCTACAGTATTTACAGTTAGTGTACTGTGTTCTCTGCGCAGTGTGCACCTAAAGCTACCTGAAGAAAATTGGTGGTGTTCTTCTATTCCTATATTAATACCACAGGCAGGCAGCTACAGTATTTACAGTTAGTGTACTGCGTCCTCTGCACAGTGTGCACCTAAAGCTACCTGAATAAAATTGGTGGTGTTCTTCTGATCCTATATTAATACCACAAGCAGGCAGCTACAGTATTTACAGTTAGTGTACTGTGTCCTCTGCACAGTGTGCACCTAAAGCTACCTGAATAAAATTGGTGGTGTTCTTCTGATCCTTATAATACCACAGGCAGGCAGCTACAATATTTACAGTTAGTTTACTGCGTCCTCTGCACAGTGTGCACCTAAAGCTTCTCTGAACAGTGTGCACCTAAAGCTACCTGAAGAAAAATGATGTTGTTCTGCTCCTATTAATACCACAGGCAGGCAGCTACAGTATTTACAGTTAGTGTACTGTGTCCTCTGTACAGTGTGCACCTAAAGCTACCTGAATAAAATTGGTGGTGTTCTTCTGATCCTATTAATACCACAGGCAGGCAGCTACAGTATTACAGTTAGTGTACTGCGTCCTCTGCACAGTGTGCAGCTACATCTCACTGCAGGCCATTAGTATGTCTGAAAGGCCAACAAGGAGAGGCAGACAGTCACAAGCCAATAAAAAAGGGCAAGCAGGCTCTGTGTCTAGAGGCAACAATGCTGGTCGTGGAGATGGTGCACCTCATCAGCACGTGGCCGTGGGACACGCTTGTCCTTTTTTTCGCCAGCTGGCCACGTTGAACATGCGGAAGACTTGGTATAGTGGATGACCAAGCCGTCTTCATCCTCCTCATCCTCTCTCACCCAGGCTCAGGGTACTTTGTATGGCAAAGCAGCTGCCAACGCGGCCTCTTCCCTCAGCTCAATGGCATCAGTCACTCCTTCCCTAGCCCCACCATGTACTCCTGAGGAGTCCCCCGAACTGTTTGATCACAGTGTTGGGTACATGCTCCAGGAGGATACCCAGCGTTTTGAAGGCTCCGATGATGGTACCCAGCTAGAGGAAGACAGTAACGTGAGCCCAGAGAGAGGGGGTGCCCAAGAAGGACAGCAATCTGGCAGTCATGTTCCCCCAGCTGCAGCATACTGCCAGCTTTGCTCCAGTGATGAGGAGGGAGGTGATAATGAGGTCACTGACTCCACGTGGGTGCCTGATAGGAGAGAGGAGGAGGAGGGGGAGAAGGAGGCACATCACCAACGAAGCAGGATGCCCTCCAGGGGCCAGCTTAAGGGCAGCACACCGACTGCATCACACCGCAGAGCTCCGCATGTACAGGGCGCTGCTGTCTCTGCGCGTTATTCCAAAAGTTCTTTGGTGTGAGCCTTTTTTGAGACAAGTGCATCAGATCCCACCGCTGTTATTTGCAACATATGTCTCAAGCGTATCTCTCGTGGCCAAAACATCTCCCGCTTGGGCACCATAATCTTGACCAGACATATGTTGACCTGCCATGCAGTTCGTTGGCAAGCGTATCTAAAAGACCCACACCAAAAGAACAAAGAGGACCTCTTCTTGCTCCTCATCAGCTGGGATCTCCAACCCCACTATACCTTCAGTCCTCTCTGAAACCTGCACTGAGAGGAATGAAGGTGTAGAATTAGGTGTGTCACAGCCAAGTACTTGGGGGCAATCTGCTATCGGTACACCGATGTCAGATTGTACCAGGCAAATTTCCCTGCCCCAGCTGCTGCCTTGCCAAAAGAAGTTCGCTCCCAGCCATCCACATGCCCAGTGGTTGAATGCTAGCTTGACTAAATTGCTAGTACTTCAACTGCTGCCTTTTCAGTTGGTAGACTCTGCCCCCTTCCTTGAGTTTGTGGAATGTGCGGTTCCTCAGTGGCAGGTTCCCAAACGCCCTTTTTTCTCACGGAAGGCGATTATGGTTCTCTACTGGCATGCGGAAGGCAATGTCTTGGCCTCGCTCGACAGGGCGGTCAGCGGTAAGCTGCATATTACCACTGACTCATGGTCCAGCAGGCATGGACAGGGACGTTACCTATCTTTCACCGCACGCTGGGTGACTCTTCTGGCAACTGGGAAGGATGCAGGACAGGGTGCAGTAGTGTTGGAGGTTGTTCTGCCACCACACCACCAAAATACTACTGGTGGTGATTCTGCCACACCTCCCTCCTCCACCCCCTCCTCTTCTTCTTCCTCCATGGCCTCTTCCTGTGCTGATTTGACGTTGGAACCAGTGGTGCTCCGTAGGCATTCAAGGGGCTACGCAAGCACGCAGGCCAAAAGATGCCATGCGGTGCTAGAGCTGGTGTGCTTCGGGGACAGGAGCTACACTGGGGCAGAGATTCTGTCAGCTCTGCAGGGGCAGGTTCAGAGGTGGTTGATGCCACGCCAGCTTAAGGCAGGTATGGTGGTTTGCGACAATGGAACCAACCTCCTCTCCGCCCTCCGACAGGAACAACTGTCCCATGTGCTCTGTTTGGCTCACGTCCTTAACTTGGTGGTGCAGCGGTTCTTGGGCAGGTACCCGGGCTTACAGGATGTCCTGAGGCAGGCCAGGAAAGTCTGTGTGCATTTCTGCAGGTCATATAATGCCAGTGCTCGGCTGGCTGACCTCCAAAAGGAATTTAACCTGCCCAAGAACTGCCTAATCTGTGACATGCCCACCAGGTGGAAGTCAACGTTGGCCATGCTTCCACTGCTGCACATGCAGCAGAGGGCCATCAATGAGTACCTGTGCGACTATGGCACCAGGACAGGGTCAGGGGAGCTTGTTTTTTTTCCCACGATCAGGGATGCATGCACTGTCCTGTCACCATTTCAGGAGGCCACGAGGATGGTGAGCAGTGACAGTGCATGCATCAGTGACATTGTCCCCCTTGTCCACCTGTTGGAGCACACGCTGCATGGAATAATGGACAGGGCACTTGAGGCAGAACAGAGGCAGGAAGAGGAGGACTTCCTTAGCTCTCAAGGCCCCTTTTATCCAGACAGTGTTCCTGCATGCCCGCTGATCACACAGGAAGAGGATGAGGAAGAGGAGGAGGAGGAAGAGGAGGATTGTGTCAGCATAGAAGTGGAGCCTGGCACTCAGCATCAGCAGCAGTCTTTAAGGGATCATTTACAGTCCTAAGAAACCCATGGACTTGTACATGGCTGGGAGGAGGTGGCTGCAGATCATGTCGTCCTTAGTGACTCAGAGGACTCCGGACCGAATGCCTCAGCAAACCTACGCTGCATGGCCTCCCTGATAATATATATAGATAATATTTCACAGCAGGGCCCGTTTCTGCGCCCACCAAGAGTAACTGTGAGGACTTACAGTGTTGTGGCACCAGCACCACCACCACCAAAGGCCCAATTTTTCTGACCCTGTTCAACAGGGGCATGTAATTACAATTCTTGATCTAATATTTCACAGCAGAGCCCGTTCCTGCGCCCACCAAGAGTAACTGTGAGGGCTTACAGAGTTGTGGCAACACCAACACCTAAGGCCTCAATTTCTGCAGAGTATATAGGGCAGGCCCCTACTTTCAAACATCCAATTTACAAACGACTCCTACTTGCAAACGGAAGGAGACAACAGTAAGTGAGATGAAATCTACCCCTAGGAAGGGAAATTCTCTCCTGTAAGAGTTTATATGGGAAAAACTTGTCTCCTTTCCACTGATGCTTTATCACCAATCCTTGTTTCACTAAAAACCCCAAATTGTCAAAAAACATTTGTCATTGGGACAGAAAGTGAGGTAAAATCTTCTGAAGAGGTGCACAGACTGCAAAACAAATGTCACAGGGGTGATAACCCTTCCCTATGTTTTCCAAAAAGCTTAAAAATAGATTTTTTTGGCTGGAGCTACACTTTAAAAATGTACCAGTTCAAAATTACAAACAGATTTTACTTAACAACAAACCTACAGTCCATGTCTTGTTTGCACTGCCTGTATACTGCTGTTCACAGGGCCTGGGGCCCCACGCCTTTCCTTTTTTTAATTTGGGTGCAGGGTTCTCCTTAATATACATACAAGACCCAAAGGACCTGGTAATGGACTGGGGTGGGGGGTACCCATGCCTTTTGTCTCACTGATTTTCATCCATATTACCGGGACCGGACATTACATTAAAGCCGTAAGAAGTTTTAAATGACTTTTATTACTTTTATTACATTTTGTGCAGGGACTGTTCTAAGCACGGGAAACACACGACACTTTACAGGCATACTATAGACACCCCCCAGGTACGATATTTAGAGGAATATTTCACTTTTTTTTTCACTTTAAGCATCATTAAAATCACTGCTCCTGAAAAAATGGCCGCTTTTAAACTTTTTTTTGCATTGATACATGTCCCCTGGGGCAGGACCCAGGTCCCCAAACCCTTTTTAGGACAATACCATGCAAATTAGCTTTTAAAATTAGCACTTTTGATTTTGAACGTTCGGGTCCCATAGACTTCAATAGGGTTCTAACGTTCGTGCAAATTTTCGGTCCGTTCACAGGTTCTGGTGCGTTCGGCTCATCCCTACTCCTGGCTGCCACTTACCCCTGCCTCCTCCTAGCTGAGACTTTCCATGGCCTCCTCCTTGCTGAGACTTTCCTGTGTATGAAAATGGGACATAGTTTTAGTTTTTTGGTCATCAATCACACACAATTTTGAGGTTATGACTGTTGCAAATTGATTGTTAACAAATAGAAAAGACTATCATTCTGAGACCAACATTTTTCATTCTTGCCCCAATCATTTTTGGCTACTATTGTCTATTGATATGTAAACCACTTTGTTAATTCCGAAATTAGTGATCAATACTAAGATCTAGTTAACATCATTCAATTTTTGGACAAGAAATAGGTTGAACAATGCTATGCCTGGCTCAAGCTGGGCTCCTCCACATCTCCCTTGGTTGAAGGCCCAGGTTGTACGTCGGAAGCCTCATCTGATGTGGAAGGTAGAGTGGAAGGAAGAGTGTAAGGAAGGGTTGAGAGTGATGGCCTGATTTCAGTCTGGTCTGACAAAAACCGCAGTCTGTAATATGACCAGAGTCTGGGGACATAAACGTCATCTGCTGCTGCTCCTGATCTCATGGAATCCTGGACCTTTTTGCGCTCCCTATTATATGTGCTCCTCAGGCCACCAATTTTGCATTTCAAATAGGGAATGGTTGCCGTGGGAATAAACGGCTTCACCAATTCCAGCAAATGATCCAGTGCTGCCTTCCTCTTTATTTTATTATTATAAAAAGGGTGTTTCACCTGCCACAGACAGTGCAGCTTCCTGTATTTATCAATGGAGTTGGGGAGGAAGTCATGATCATTGAATCTATCCATTTTATCTGCAAGACACAACACAAGACAAACCCTAATGTCAGGCTAAACTCTCCTAATCTTGTCCCAATATAGGCCTCAATCTATAAACATTATAGGCCACTGATGCCCCAAGTTAAAATTGTACCTTCATTAGCACGATCGGTGCTTACGCTACTTCGTCCTCCGCTCACAGATCGTATGTACGACGCACGTGTGTTACGCTATATATACACTGCGCATGCGTGAAACTCCGACCACCACTGACCTTCTTTCTAGTATATTCCCCGCCCCTTCTCTTTTGGCGCAGTGGGAGAGCACATGGTGAAGAAAGAGCAAGTGCATGCAGAGGAGAACAGCAACAAGGAGGACGACGAAAGCCCGGAGCCACAAACATCCCGATCCCGGCCTCAAATATGTCCTTTGTAGAGATGGTGGACATCTTGAAGAGGGCTGACTATGATGGGAAGCATGGACCTTACCCAAACCCAAATGTGAGAAAGGCCAAGATCATTGCTAAAGTTGTGAAAAGTCTGAAGAAGAATTTTGGGGTACGGCGATCCAAGGATTAGCTTAGGAAACGATGGTCAGACCTCAAATTGAGGGAGCAGGATCAGTACAGAAGAATCAAGAGAGTGCTGCAAAAAAGTAATTATTTTGTCGTGTGTTCCTATTATTATTATTACTTTCGTGCTGCTCCATGTGCTTTTTTACTGTTGTACAGTTTAAAATGGCGTTTAAAATGGCAAGTTTTAGCTTCATGGGCACAGTAATAGTTCGTAGTAAACATGTTTGTTAGCCCACTAATACGAAGTTTTTGGCAGATGCAGGTTAACTACATTTGTTCATGTCTATTTGTATTAAAAGAAGTTTGTTGTCTAGATGGGTTTGTAACTAGAATGAAATGCAAACTTGATTCAGTGTAAGGAGAGGACACTCAGCAGCTGTTTACACATCTGGAAGCAGGAGCGCTAGTGTGGGACACCAGAACACGCTTTTTAGGGTGTCCCACACAGGTGCTCCAGTGGATACTAGGGATGTCTCCATGTGTGAAACTTGCACAAAACAGGTAAGTATTCTAGCTTTAGAAAGGGAAAAAAATAATGTCTTCAGCTTGGAACTCTGCCAACTCTGTACGACACTTCCAAGCAATGTTTCATATTTCTAATTCTGTCCTCAAATATCTGTGTGCTAAATATACCTATTTTTCATTCACATAGGGGAGAAAAGACCCGGGACATCAGAGGACACCAGGGACCCCCAACCTCCTAAAGAAGGGGAAGTCACCACACGACAACCTCAGGATGTGGAGGAAGGAGAGGTTTATGAAGTGGGCGAAATAGTGATCACAACAGGTGAATGTCTGAGACCACAGCTTCAGGTAATAGATGTATGTCTGCATATTTATAATACAAGGTGTGTTTTGTTATTTTAGGTGATGTGGATGTTGTGGAAGAAGAATCTCATCGCAAGTGCACGCGTCCTCATCGGGGAGATCATGGTGTGCAATCGTGATTTAGAGCTGATAAAGGAAAACATCAATGATGTTAAAAAAAAAATGAAGAACATCATTAATGTTTTGGGCATAATCTGAAACACACACAAATTTTACCATTTTGTTGTGTAATTTTTTATTTTAAATCAAGTTTTAAAGTATTTTAAAAGCCAAATTTTGAAGATGCACACAGTGTGTCAATATCTGCCATCACGGGATATCAAGGTACGCGTTTTGTGGGTGCAACCCCTTCCTCGCAACTAAAGTAGATGAGAGGAGGGGGTTTCACCCCCGAAACACGTCCATTGATCCCTCATGATGGGAGCTAGCACATGTTGACATTAGGCATGGGATCAGGTGGGAAATCCACATTTTGTTTTGCAATTTGTGTGCATCTTCAAAATTTGGCTTTTACATGGGTGACATCACCCCATCTGATGAAGGCAATATCACCACAGTTTGGACATACTAATGTCTGATATTGCCTTCACTTTTTCAAAGTTGAACTTTGTAAGTTCCTGTGTTGTGTATGTTTTATGGTTTTAAACATGCCTGTTTAACCCAAAAAAGGCTATTTGTACTGTCAAACCTTAAAATGTTATACAACAAATATGTTGCTTTGTTCAAAAATCCTTTTCTAACGCACATGTGAATGTGCACAGAGTAAAATGTTTTATACTCAACAATGTGTGGCTTCTTCTTTCAATGCTCAATACCAGTTATTGGAGTAAGTTGGTGTTTACAGTGACAATGGGGGTTATTTACTAAAGGCAAGTCCACTTTGCACTACAAGTGCACTTTCAGTGCAGTTTCAGTGCAGTTTCAAGTGCACATGCAGTGCACTTGTAGTGGAAAGTGGATTTGCCTTTAGTAAATAACCCCCACAGTGCTCTAAAATTTCCCACAATCCGGCTATTTTCGGGACTCAAAACATTTAACCTCCCTGGTGGTATGATTATTTCAGATTTTAGGTGCTGAAAGTGGTACCATTATTTTGCATGGAAATTTGACGTTCTATATTGTAGGCCTGTAATTCTTAGGAATAACTCACTTAAATCTGTCCAAACCAGAGTCTAGTAGACATCTCGGGTATGATAAAGTTTGAAACACAAAATCATAAATTATAATATAATAAATAACTATAAATAATAACAAATAATAATATAATAATAATACTTTTTATTCAATAAATTTTAGTAAATAATATAATCAAAAACACTGACTTTTTTTTTTGGCCAAACAAGGGTGCAATTTTAGTAGTCATATTATTTCAGTAAACATCCCGGGTATGGAAAATTTTAAAACATGGTACAGCACAAAGTCCGACATCACAGTCAGGACAATAGAACCTGTTTTCTTTTCTGATTTTCCTTCCAGTGTCATTACGCTTGAAAGGTTATGTTAATGCCTCCATCTTGCTTTCTGTCAGCCATCTTAAATAGTATGTACAGTTTGAGTATCCCTTTATCTTTCCTGAGAAGTCTGTAATCAGCATGAATTCTTGCAAATAAATTGTTTCTCACACTGTTTTCTTTTTCCCATGTTCTTTTATCTTACCCCCCCCCCCCCCATTACCTTGTATCCAGCAGCTTGGGAACAGAAGAACAATGACTATTTGTCTTATTGCAGTTGCCTTGATATCTACTGCTCATGTTTTTAACTATGAAACGTCTGTGTGATTTTTGCTATAAGACATACCCCCCTGATAACCCAATACAACCAGTTTTTAGAGAGTAACGCCGTGTGAGTGTCTTTTCTTCATTCTCTAAAAGCTGATTCCAGATATCTGAAATTACATGGTACATCGGATCTGAGGTCTGAGAGGTTAAAAGGGACCCCCCCTAGAGACAGCATCAACCCTATCAGCACTGGGGGCTCGTCCGGGATATTGGAATCTACCCTTAACGAAGAATGGAAGGCTAGTTTTAACGGATACGGTAAGTTAATCTTATTCTTATTGAGTGAAATTGACTTGCCAGGGTCCAGGTGTGTAGCTTCCATCCACTGCTGGTGGGCTATAGAACCTCTCATAAGTAGAGATAAAAGTTGACTGGTCATATAAATAGTGTTTTGGGAACACTTGAAAAGGTTTTAGTGACCTTTGAAAAGCTTTTGATGACCTTAAGAGAAGTTATAGAGTACTCTAGCGTTTTTTCTGTTTGGTACAGAACAAGAGACTGATAATCAATGTATTGTGTAAACTGTGTATGATTGTATAACTGCTTTAAAAGTATCACGCTGGATAATTTGCGCTGAGTGTAGATGTGGACTGCTATTTTGTTTCCAGAACCTCAGGGCATATTTGGTGAGTATTGTCCCCGGGGGTTATATGAAGCTAGACAGCAGGTCCGTGAGCAAGGTTGTATATTTATTGTATGTCCAAAAACGTTTGAATTTATTCCAAATTTATTCTGTTAAGGATACTCTGAGGCTAACTCTTGATCAAAACATGCTATTTGAATAATTCTTTTTGCTACTGACATCTCTTGCACAGGGGAAGTCAGGTGCAAAATTTGGATATTTGGCTTTTTGCCAACAGGGTTCAAGTGCTAATATCTCCCTAACCATAATAGATAGTGAGGAATTGTTTGCGGCATTAGTACTACCGCAATTAAAGGCACTGTTTGAACCTGTTGGCACTCTGCCAAAAATTTTAAAATATAGATAAAAATTGTTTGGTTATAAAAATAAGAAAAGTAATAACATACAAAGCTTGCTTGTGATCAGGGGAACCTCTGACCATAAGGAGTGCTTATTAAAAAAAAAAAAAGACTCAGAGTATCTACAAGAACCTAATCAGAATGTTTAGAAAGAAAAATAAAGACATAAATCCGCCACTCTCGCCTACCTAAAAAGAGCTTGTAAAGGCAGAAACTACACACAGGAAGATATGAGGTTAATTATTGAGGGTGTTGTAGGGACAGGTACAGGTTGTGACTGGACCAAGGTCGGAACTATATCTACCGTAGAACCGGCGGGTACAGCTGCAACTGATTACAAGCTTAACACAGAACAAGGGAGAGATGATATGTGGACTGAATTAAAAACTCACATGCTAGAGATTTTTAAACCAAAATCTTCATTGTCCACCGCCATAGCATGCAAACAAAAGTCAGGAGAATCAGTTCTTGAATTTTGGAAAAGATTCAATGATGTGTGGACACAGGAAGCTGGTTTGGGTATTCAGCCAGATATGGATCCATTATTGATCCAGACTTTCCTGAGTAATCTCAAACCCCATTTAGTGGTCCCAGTCAAACAAATGATTACTGAATGGTCAACTCTTTCTAGAACTGACTTTGGCAAAGCACTTTCACAGAAAGATGCAGCAGGTTGTTTTTTATATACCAAAGCCATCACCTGTCTCCACACAACATTTCCAAGGAAATATGGGAAGGGAAACTTTAGAGGAAGAGGTAGAGGCAGGTTTAGAGGCAGAAACGGAAGAGGGATGAGTCGCCCTAGGAACAATGGATATTTCAACTGCGGTGCCGAGGATCACTGGGTGAGTCAGTGTCCTCACCCCAAATCTCCTCAGACTCCCGACTCCAGCTCTGCCCCTAACCAGACACAACAACCACAGGCATCCACCCAACAAGGTCCAATATTTCCAATCAAATGGGGAAATCAACAACAATGATGGGGCCTGGAGGGTACTGTCCCAGCTTTTCCTTTTGTCTCAAATGATTTCACTGACAGTCCAATGGTTGTTATTTCAGTAAATGGGAGACCCCTTCCCTATCTCGTCAATAGCGGGGCCACTAGGAGTACTATTTGTGAAGATCATTCCAAAGGCAAATGGGAACCAGCAGAACCTTCTTTGGGAATTAATGGGATACTGACAAAAACATATATGACCCCACCCCTTCCAATAGAGGATGTTGAAGGTTACACCATATGCACACACTCTTTTAGGATAGTACCAAGGTGCCCTGTAAATTTGATGGGAAGAGACTTGTTTGGGGCACTAGGAATCACAATTAGAACCAACTCAGAAGGAGAAATTGGAGGGTTATTAGATCTCATCACAGGATGGACTGTGGAGGTCTCATATGTAGAGCAGTGCCAACGTCCTATTTTAAGTCTTAGAAAAAAGGGGGAAGGGGTAAAAATACCCAGGAGAACGAAACAGATGGACTTTGTAGGCACCAATCATAAAAATCAATGTAAACTTTTATTTATACACAAATTTAAAAAGAATCACATAAACGTAAACATTTTTAAAAAAACGCAGTACATTGCGGAAATTGGTATTATATGTCACTACATAAATGTATGAGAACGGAGCGGGGAATAGCCCCTATACCAGAGGGAGGGATAAACCCCTTCCGTTCCCATTAAATAACCTCAAACTGATATAGCTCGGTATGGCTCTACATGTTTCGCAAATTTGAATGCTTCTTCAGGAGCTTGTTTGGTCTTGATCTTCAGATCAGGTAGAGGTTATGGATAATTGAAAAGCCATGCATTCAGAGACAAAGCCTCCAATGACCAAGGTGCATAAGGGAATCCAGAGACTGTAATCTTGTAGGGTAATACAGGTGAGCAGGTCTTGTAAACAGCATAAATCAGCTACTTGCTTGTAATCCAAGTGAAGGGTAGTGGCGCTTTGATGCCTGGGTGTTACCTGTTGAACAACACAAGCTGTCTGATGGCGGTCCTGGGAGCTTATTAGACAGCTGCTTGCTGGGATAGGATCAGAGCTCTATTGCAGCCATGTCAGTCAAGATCTATTCTGTGCCAGGTTTACAAGGAAGTAGCTGATTTATGCTGTTTACAAGACCTGCTCACCTGTATTACCCTACAAGATTACAGTCTCTTTATTCCCTTATGCACCTTGGTCATTGGAGGCTTTGTCTCTGAATGCATGGCTTTTCAATTATCCATAACCTCTACCTGATCTGAAGACGGATCCATTTACTCTGGCTGGTAACCCAAACAAGCTCCTGAAGAAGCATTCAAATTTGCGAAACATGTAGAGCCATACCGAGCTATATCAGTTTGAGGTTATTTAATGGGAACAGAAGGGGTTTATCCCTCCCTCTGGTATAGGGGCTATTCCCCGATCCGTTCTCATACATTTATGTAGTGACATATAATACCAATTTCCGCAATGTACTGCGTTTTTTTAAAAATGTTTACGTTTATGTGATTCTTTTTAAATTTGTGTATAAATAAAAGTTTACATTGATTTTTATGATTGGTGCCTACAAAGTCCATCTGTTTCGTTCTCCTGTGTATTTTTACCCCCCCCCCCCTTCCCCCTTTTTCTACAACTCAGAAGGAGGTCTAGACATTTCCTCAGATAACACTATAGTAGCATGTAAACCAGGTTTGTTGATGCTGTCACAACAAAGCAGTGAAGAAGATTTTGAGGATATAGACCCCCAGGTCTGGTTTACATCAGATCTGGATGTAGGACTTATTTTGTGCACGCCATACAAGGCCACTCTCAAAGAAGGTGCATTTCCTATCTATCACAAACAATATCCACTCTCTAAGGAAAAGATGGATTGCATAGTGCCAATGGTGAAAGAGTTTCTGCAGGATGGGGTCCTGGAAGAGATTATTTCTCTGTACAACACACCTGTTAACCCTGTAAAGAAGCCGGATGGTACAGGACTTGAGGGCCATAAATGACCTCATAGTCCCAATAGCACCCATTGTACCCGATGTTCCATCACTCCTGTCCTCCATTCTAGCAACAGCCAAATGTTTTACTATGATTGAGTTAAAGAATGCTTTTTTCTCCATTCCTGTAGACGAGGAGACACGGCCACTCTTTGCTTTTACTGTGTCGATTGACCAACACAATTGCCAGTTTACCTGGTGTAGAATGCCCCAGGGTTACATAGACTCACCTGTGGTCTATTCTATAGTACTCCAAGCCACCCTCAGGCCTTGGACTGCCCCCCATGGTTCTGTACTGTTACATGTATGTGGTCACAAAGTGTTTAAGAAAAAATTACTAAGATGTAAACAGGAGGTTGAGTACCTAGGGTTTGTGCTGTCTCCGGGAGTTAGGAAAGTCAATCGCAAAAGAGCTGCCGCTCTTATGGGTCTGCCCCATCCACTTACCAAGAAGGACATGCTTACCTTTCTTGGAATGATTGGTTACTGCCGCCAATGGATACCTGACTGTTCTTTCTTTGACAATATATTGAGACAAGCAACCCTCTCTGAAATGTCTGATATTGTAAAATAGTCTGATGAAATGTTAAATGCTATTGCCATGTTGAAATGTGCAATGGTTACCAGCCCGAGCCTCGGCCTTCCTGAATATGGCAAAATGTTTCACTTGTTTGCCAGTAAAAATTGCAGAACCATGGCAGGAGTACTGGCCCAGGAACATGGTGGGAGACTATGCCCTGTAGCTTTTTTCTCAAAGGTGGTTCCAGTACAGGTGCAGGGCATGCCCGCGTGTCTCAGAGTGCTGGCTTCTTGTGCAATGGTTGTAGAGATGGCAACACCTTTTACCTTAGGTCATGACACCACCTTACATACTACACACAATGTCACCACACTCCTCAAAACTTTACATACTCAGCATATGTCAGCACAAAGATTGAGTGGGTATGAAGTCATCCTCCTGTCCAATCCAAACCTGAAAATAAAAAGTTCAAACATAAACTCTGGCCCAGCTCCAATTTTGAATGCCTTATTAGGTCTTAAAGGAGAACAGGATGACTTACCACCACATAATGACTGTACACAATCAATACATCAGGACACTTCACTCAGAGCAGATATGCTTTCAGTACCAATCCCTACTGCACAAACAGTTTTTATTGATGGCTCTTGCAGCAGACCAAGTGATAATGTCTATCATGTGGGATATGCTGTGGTCCAACTGCTGGATACTGTCCTCGAGGCCAATCCAATACCCTATCAGTCTGCACAAGCTGCTGAACTGATAACATTAACCCGTGCATGTCAGCTGTTTGCAGGAAGAGAGGTAAACATTTACACCGATTCCAGATATGCTCATGGTGTGGTCTGGGACCATGGTGTAATATGGCTTCACAGAGGATATGTGGCAGCAGATGGAAAGAGCATCTCACATTCTGACTTAGTCACAGCATTACTAGATGCAATTCAGTTGCCTTCAAAACTAGCTATCATGCACTGTAAGGCACATACAGGCCAAATGACTGATATAACCAAAGGGAATGCATTAGCTGATAGAATCGCCAAACAAGCTGCATCTACAGAAAAGGCAAACATTCAAATGCTCATGCTAACACCTCAGCCATGTTCCCTGAAAGAGACACATTGGCTCATGGAACTGAAGGCTTTTGCTACCCCTGATGATATTGCGCAATGGAAGTGTGATGGAATAGAGCAAAAGGATCTTAAAACAGGATTAATCTGCCAAGAGGGGAGACCGTGTATTCCTTTTGCTAGCGCCCCTTTGTTCATTGCACAATACCATGGACTGGGTCACAAGGGCTGGCAGGCCACATGTGAACTCCTGGATGCAGATTTTTTTCATTGCAGAAATACCTAATCTAGTCAAAGCTTTTGTACGGAGATGTGTCACTTGCATTAGGAACAATCCAACAAACCCAAAGAAATCAAAACATGAACATCTTGAGTACCCAACAACACCGTTTAGTCATTTACAGATAGACTTTACACATATGCCCAAAAAAGGAAAGAAACAACAACACCTTTTGGTCATAGTGGACATGATGTCACGATAGCCAGAAATCTTTGTTACCAACAATGAAAACGCACAGACTGTGGTGAAGATCCTCACACAGGAAATTCTTCCTAGATGGGGATGTCCATTACAAATAAATTCAGACAATGGCCCAGCCTTCACAGCTAAAATCTGCCAAGATCTTGTAAAAGTACTAAAAATAGGCTGGAAATTTCACCTCCCCTACCATCCACAGAGTTCAGGGATTGTAGAAAGAATGAATAGAACAATTAAAGACAGAATAAGGAAAGCTACGGATGGGAATTTTGGCAAATGGAGAAAAGTTCTTCCAGCTGTATTAGCTGAAATCAGAATGACCCCTCACAGTGTGACGGGTTTTCCCTCTTTGAGGTATTCATGGGTAGGCCATTCCCCACACCATGGGCTAGTCATCCTTTGATGGTGGAGGAAGGTGATTTGGAACAGATACAGGAGAAATATGTAAAAAAAATGATTGAAACTCCTGATATTGTTGAAAGAAGAGTCGCTCGCACCTCTCCTTCTTCTTCACAGGTACCAACCCACGCCTTCCAGGTCGGTGATCAAGTGGTGGTCCATAGGCTTCAGAAGGGTTGAAAGCCACAAGAGGTTCCATTCGGACCATTGACCAAAGTGGTAGCTGTCACCAGGACCGCCATCCTTACCGAGGAAAGTCCTACCTGGATCCATGCCAGCAGGATAAGGAAGGTTGATCTAAGCTCAGGAACTGAAGAAAGGTTGAAAAGAGGCGAAGCAAGTGTTTTAAGACCTCAAAAGGCAAGCATAGGAATAAAGGATAGTGATGTCACTCATTTCTACTTCTGATCTTTGTCCCAGTGTGGATAATAACTAACTGTATCTATCATCCTGATGACTTAGGAGCCTTGAGACTCATATGTGGTAAAAGCGAAGTACACACCAACCATACTGACTTTCACCCCAGAGATCACAGTAAAAGAGATGTCTCTAATGAATTGATCAAAGAAACAGTTTTTTCTGGAAAAATGTTACTGTTAAAATTTAAATATGCTTATGCTAGAAAGTCAGGATATGAAAAATGCGGCATTTGAAGTAAGTTACACCCAGAAACTGCTAAGATCCCACTTTTAGCTGTCCCTCTAAACCTCAAGTCATTATTGAAAAATACTGTAGTCTTAAGTATTAAGAATGTCTCAGAAGGATACCACAATCAGAGTATTATGTTTTACACTTTAGGAATGACACATGAACCCGAGTGGGTGTTAAGTTAGGCAATACATCCAAAGGAATAGGTATGTGCTCCAAGTCAGTATTTAACATTTCGAAGGGTATTCCTAATAATTTTACACATACAGGTCAGATGTGTAGCTACAAAAATCAATCCCTTAACAACACCATTAGTGAACTTACTACATATATGGATACAACCTCTGGGATACTTGTGGGTAAACTTGTTAGTGCTGCGCTTGAGGCTGGAGCTGAGCCCAGCGTAGTTCTCTAAGAAGTTTTTCATTGGGAAACAATACATACATATGCTGTGGTAAAATTTGTTACCCATTGATCCCTGCAGGAGTGAAAGGATGGTGTTACTTAGCACAGTTAGTACCAGTCATATTAGAAGATAACTAGAGTTACCCTAATTAGCTATTGAAAGCATGAGTGCAGCTCTAACAGGTTTATGTGAAATGACCCAGGATTATGAATGTTGTACATGGATTCATAATACCAGCTTGGAAATCCCAGACAATTTATGACGTTATTAATCAACACCGAACACAGGTAAATGAATTAATGAAGCAAGCCAGGAACATAGGTAATTATGGATGGAACCCCTTTTCTAGTTTGGGTTTAGGTGGAATGTTTTCATGGTTAAAGAACATAGTGATTATGATTATCGTAGTACTATTGTTAGGATTGATAGGCTACCTGATTTTCAAGCTTATTTTACTCTGCATTAGCAAATGCACTACACCAGACCAACCTTCTCATGCATATACACAATATCTGCAGCTTTATGTAAACGAATACACCAAATGTAGAAAGAACCGTAGATTTCAGGAGACTGCGGATCTGTAGAAAGTCATATTTATGACTTAAGAGGGGGTTGAAAGGTTATGTTAATGCCTCCATCTTGCTTTCTGTCAGCCATCTTAAATAGTATGTACAGTTTGAGTATCTCTTTAGTAGGGATGAGCTTCGTGTTCGAGTCGAACCCATGTTCGACTCGAACATTGGTTGTTCGGTTGTTCGCCGAATTCCGAACATTATGGGCCGTTCGCGCCAAATTCGTGTGGCGCGTCATGGCCCATAATTCACTGCGGCATCGCAGTGCATTGCTGGCTGATGATTGGCCAAGCATGCACTATGACCCGCATGCTTGGCCAATCACAGCGCCGTCGGTGGAGAGAGCTGTAATTGGCCAAAGCCAGGGTGACTTTGGCCAATTATGGCTCAGGGGGTTTAGAACACGCCCCACACTATATAAGGCCGCCTGCACGGTAGCCCTGTGTAGTGTGTTCCGGCGTGCTTAGATAGAGGGAGAGAGACATTGTTATTTCATTTGAGTTA
Source organism: Lithobates septentrionalis (assembly GCA_037952835.1). NCBI lineage: Eukaryota > Metazoa > Chordata > Amphibia > Anura > Ranidae > Lithobates > Lithobates septentrionalis. The sequence goes on along the minus strand of JBBDGP010000016.1, from coordinate 5,510,296 downwards.
GCTAGATTAGGCAGGACAGTCAGTGAGTTAGCTGCACTTATAGTGTATTGTGTATATATATGCATCCCAGGTGTTGCATATATATATATACACTGTATTCAGTTTAGCTAGATCCGTTCCTGTAATCTTCTTACTGACAGGCAGGCTTGTCTTGTTACAGTATTTACAGCTACCTGAAGAAAATTGCTGGTGTTTTTTTGATCCTATTAGTACCACAGTAAGGCAGCTAGACTATTTACAGTTAGTGCAGTGCGTCCTGCTCAAAGTGTTCAGCTAAAACTACAAGTTAGTGTGGTGCGTCCTGCTCACAGTGTTCAGCTAAACCTACAAGTTATTTTTTTGCGAGCTCTGCACAGTGTTCATCTAAAGCTACATGTTAGTGCAGTGCGTCCTGCTCACAGTGTTCAGCTAAAACTACAAGTTAGTGTGGTGCGTCCTCCTCACAGTGTTCAGCTAAAACTACAAGTTAGTGCAGTGCGTCCTGCTCACAGTGTTCAGCTAAAACTACAAGTTAGTGTGGTGCATCCTCCTCACAGTGTTCAGCTAAAACTACAAGTTAGTGCAGTGCGTCCTGCTCACAGTGTTCAGCTAAAACTACAAGTTAGTGTAGTGAGACCTCTGCACAGTGTTCATCTAAAGCTACAAGTTAGTGCAGTGCGTCCTGCTCACAGTGTTCAGCTAAAACTACAAGTTAGTGTGGTGCGTCCTCCTCACAGTGTTCAGCTAAAACTACAAGTTAGTGCAGTGCGTCCTGCTCACAGTGTTCAGCTAAAACTACAAGTTAGTGTAGTGAGACCTCTGCACAGTGTTCATCTAAAGCTACAAGTTAGTGCAGTGCGTCCTGCTCACAGTGTTCAGCTAAAACTACAATTTAGTGTAGTGAGACCTCTGCACAGTGTTCATCTAAAGCTACAAGTTAGTGCAGTGCGTCCTGCTCACAGTGTTCAGCTAAAACTACAAGTTAGTGTGGTGCGTCCTCCTCACAGTATTCAGCTAAACCTACAAGTTATTTTTTGCGAGCTCTGCACAGTGTTCATCTAAAGCTACAAGTTAGTGCAGTGCATCCTGCTCACAGTGTTCAGCTAAAACTACAAGTTAGTGCGATGCGTCCTCCTCACAGTGTTCAGCTAAAACTACAAGTTAGTGCAGTGCGTCCTGCTCACAGTGTTCAGCTAAAACTACAAGTTAGTGTGGTGCGTCCTCCTCACAGTGTTCAGCTAAAACTACAAGTTAGTGCAGTGCGTCCTGCTCACAGTGTTCAGCTAAAACTACAAGTTAGTGTGGTGCGTCCTCCTCACAGTGTTCAGCTAAAACTACAAGTTAGTGCAGTGCGTCCTGCTCACAGTGTTCAGCTAAAACTACAAGTTAATGTGGTGCATCCTCCTCACAGTGTTCAGCTAAAACTACAAGTTAGTGCAGTGCGTCCTGCTCACAGTGTTCAGCTAAAACTACAAGTTAGTGTAGTGAGACCTCTGCACAGTGTTCATCTAAAGCTACAAGTTAGTGCAGTGCGTCCTGCTCACAGTGTTCAGCTAAAACTACAATTTAGTGTAGTGAGACCTCTGCACAGTGTTCATCTAAAGCTACAAGTTAGTGCAGTGCGTCCTGCTCACAGTGTTCAGCTAAAACTACAAGTTAGTGTGGTGCGTCCTCCTCACAGTGTTCAGCTAAACCTACAAGTTATTTTTTGCGAGCTCTGCACAGTGTTCATCTAAAGCTACAAGTTAGTGCAGTGCATCCTGCTCACAGTGTTCAGCTAAAACTACAAGTTAGTGTGGTGCGTCCTCCTCACAGTGTTCAGCTAAAACTACAAGTTAGTGCAGTGCGTCCTGCTCACAGTGTTCAGCTAAAACTACAAGTTAGTGTGGTGCGTCCTCCTCACAGTGTTCAGCTAAAACTACAAGTTAGTGCAGTGCGTCCTGCTCACAGTGTTCAGCTAAAACTACAAGTTAGTGTGGTGCATCCTCCTCACAGTGTTCAGCTAAAACTACAAGTTAGTGCAGTGCGTCCTGCTCACAGTGTTCAGCTAAAACTACAAGTTAGTGTAGTGAGACCTCTGCACAGTGTTCATCTAAAGCTACAAGTTAGTGCAGTGCGTCCTGCTCACAGTGTTCAGCTAAAACTACAAGTTAGTGTGGTGCGTCCTCCTCACAGTGTTCAGCTAAAACTACAAGTTAGTGTGGTGCATCCTCCTCACAGTGTTCAGCTAAAACTACAAGTTAGTGCAGTGCGTCCTGCTCACAGTGTTCAGCTAAAACTACAAGTTAGTGTAGTGAGACCTCTGCACAGTGTTCATCTAAAGCTACAAGTTAGTGCAGTGCGTCCTGCTCACAGTGTTCAGCTAAAACTACAAGTTAGTGTGGTGCGTCCTCCTCACAGTGTTCAGCTAAAACTACAAGTTAGTGCAGTGTGTCCTGCTCACAGTGTTCAGCTAAAACTACAAGTTAGTGTAGTGAGACCTCTGCACAGTGTTCATCTAAAGCTACAAGTTGGTGCAGTGCGTCCTGCTCACAGTGTTCAGCTAAAACTACAAGTTGGGTGGTGCGTCCTCCTCACAGTGTTCAGCTAAACCTACAAGTTAGTGTAGTGAGACCTCTGCACAGTGTTCATCTAAAGCTACAAGTTAGTGCAGTGCGTCCTGCTCACAGTGTTCAGCTAAAACTACAAGTTAGTGTGGTGCGTCCTCCTCACAGTGTTCAGCTAAAACTACAAGTTAGTGTAGTGCGTCCTGCTCACAGTGTTCAGCTAAAACTACAAGTTAGTGTGGTGCGTCCTCCTCACAGTGTTCAGCTAAACCTACAAGTTATTTTTTTGCGAGCTCTGCACAGTGTTCAGCTAAAGCTACCTGTAGAAGGTTGGTGGTGTTCTCATACTACAGGCAGGCAGTTGATTTTGCTAGCTGCAGTATCAGTACATATATATATATATATATATATATATATATATATATATATATATATCCCAGCTTAGTGCAGCTACAGGCCATTAGTATGTCTGGAATGCCAAGAAGGAGAGGCAGACAGTCACAAGCCAATAAGAGAGGGCAAGCAGGCTCTGTGTCTAGTGCTGGTCGTGGAGACGGTGCATCCTCATCAGCACGTGGTCGTGGGACACACTTGGCCTTTTTTTCGGCAGCTGGCCGTGTTGAGCCGCAACATGCGGAAGACTAGGTCGAGTGGATGACCAAGCCGTCCTCATCCTCCTCATCCTCTCTCACCCATGCTCAGGGTACTTTGTCTGGCAAAGCAGTGGCCTCTTCCCTCGGCTCAATGTCATCAGTGACTCCTTCCCTAGCCCCACCATGTCCTCCCGAGGAGTCCCTCGAACTGATTGACCACAGTGTTGGGTACATGCTCCAGGAGGATGCCCAGCATTTGGAAGGCTCTGATGATGATACTGAGCTCGATGAAGGCAGTAACATGAGCACGGACAGAGGGGGTGCCCAAGAAGGACAGCAATCTGGCAGTCATGCTCCCCCTGCTGCAGCATACTGCCAGGTTTGCTCCAGTGATGAGGAGGGAGGGGATGATGAGGTCACTGACTCAACGTGGGTGCCTGATAGGAGAGAGGAGGAGGAGGAGGAGGCGGCACATCACCAATGAGGCAGGATGCCCTCCAGGGGCCAGCCTAAGGGCAGCACATTGACTGCATCACACCCCAAAGCTCCAGATGTGCAGGGCGCTGTAGTCTCTGCCCGTTATTCAAAAAGTTCTTTGGTGTGGGCCTTTTTTAAGACGAGTGCATCAGATCGCACCGCTGCTATTTGCAACATATGTCTCAAGCGTATCTTGCGTGACCAAAACATCTCCCGCTTGGGTACCACATGCTTGACCAGGCATATGTTGACCTGCCATGCAGTTCGTTGGCAAGCGTATCTAAAAGACCCACACCAAAGAACAAAGAGGACCTCTCCTTGCTCCTCATCAGCTGAGATCTCCAACCCCACTATACCTTCAGTCCTCTCTGAGACCTGCACTGAGAGGAATGAAGGTGTAGAATTAGGTGTGTCACAGCCAAGTACTTGTGGGCAATCTGCTTTTGGTACACCGACGTCAGATTGTACCAGGCAAATTTCCCTGCCCCAGCTGCTGCATCACCGAAAGAAGTTTGCTCCCAGCCATCCACATGCCCAGCGGTTGAATGCTAGCTTGGCAAAATTGCTAGCACTTCAACCGCTGCCTTTTCAGTTGGTAGACTCTGCCCCCTTCCGTGAGTTTGTGGAATGTGCGGTTCCTCAGTGGCAGGTACCCAAACGCCACTTTTTCTCATGGAAGGCGATTCCGGCTCTCTACCGGCATGTGGAAGGCAATGTCCATGCCTCGCTGGACAGGGCGGTCAGCGGTAAGGTGCATATTACCGCTGACTCATGGTCCAGCAGGCATGGTCAGGGACGTTACCTAAGTTTCACGGCGCATTGGGTGACTCTGCTGGCAGCTGGGAAGGATGCAGGACAAGGTGCAGTAGTGTTGGAGGTTGTTCCGCCACCACGCCTCCAAAATGTCACTACTAATGATTGTGACACACCTCTCTCCTCCACCCCCTCCTCTTCTTCTTCCTCCATGGCCTCTTCCTGTGCTTTGTCCTCGGAACCAGCGGTGCTCCGTAGCCATTAAAGGGGCTACGGAAGTACGCAGGCCAAAAGATGCCATGCGGTGCTTGAGCTGGTGTGCTTGGGGGACAGGAGCCACACTGGGGCAGAGGTTCTGTCAGCTCTGCAGGGCCAGGTTCAGAGGTGGTTGACGCCACGCCAACTTAAGGCAGGAATGGTGGTTTGCGACAATGGCACCAACCTTCTCTCTGCCCTCCGACAGGGACAAATGACCCATGTGCCCTGTTTGGCTCACGTCCTTAACTTGGTGGTGCAGCGGTTCTTGGGCAGGCCAGGAAAGTATGTGTGCATTTCCGCCGGTCATATAATGCCAGTGCTCAGCTGGCGGACCTCCAAAAGGAGTTTAACCTGCCCAAGAACCGCCTAATCTGTGACATGCCCACCAGCTGGAACTCAACGTTGGCCATGCTTCAGCGGCTGCACACGCAGCAGAGGGCCATCAATGAGTACCTGTGCAACTATGGCACCAGGACAGGGTCAGGGGAGCTTGTTTTTTTTCCCCACGCCAGTGGGCCATGATCAGGGATGCATGCACTGTCCTGTCACCATTTGAGGAGGCCACAAGGATGGTGAGCAGTGACAGTGCATGCATCAGTGACACTGCCCCCCTTGTCCACCTGTTGGAGCACACGCTGCGTGGAATAATGAACAGGGCACTTGAGGCAGAACAGAGGCAGGAAGAGGAGGACTTCCTTAGCTCTCAAGGCCCCCTTTATCCAGACAGTGTTCCCGCGTGCCCGCCGATCACACAGGAAGAGGACGAGGAGGAGGAGGAGGAAGATTGTGTCAGTATGGAGGTGGAGCCTGGCACTCAGCATCAGCAGCAGTCTTTAAGGGATCAGTCCCAAGAAACACATGGACTTGTACATGGCTGGGAGGAGGTGGCTGCGGACCATGTCGTCCTTAGTGACCCAGAGGACTCCGGACCGAATGCCTCAGCAAACCTACGCTGCATGGCCTCCCTGATCCTGCAAAGCCTGCATAAGGATCCTCGTATTTGTGGTATCAAGGAGAAGGACCAATACTGGCTGGCAACCCTCCTTGATCCACGTTACAAGGGTAAGGTTGCGGAACTTATCTTGCCATCACAGAGGGAGCAGAGGATGAAACATCTTCGGGAGGCCTTGCAGAAAGGTCTGTGCAACGCGTTCCCAGAGACTGGGAGGTTACAAACTCCTGTTTCTGGACAACGTGTTGCTGAGGCTTCGGTCAGTCAAAGAAGGAGCGGTGGAGAAGATGGCCGTCTGACCGATGCGTTCAGACAATTTTTTGGTCCGCAGCCCCAAGGTATGATCGGTTTCAGCAACCATTGCCAGCGTCTGTTTTACATGGTGCAGGAATACCTAGAGGCAAGATCTGACTTGGACACCTTTCCCACCGAAAATCCTCTGGGTTACTGGGTCTTGAGGATGGATCACTGGCCAGAGCTTGCACAGTATGCAATTGAGCTACTGGCCTGTCCTGCATCCAGCGTTCTTTCGGAACACACTTTCAGTGCTGCTGGAGGCTTTGTAACTAATCACAGGGTGCGTTTGTCCACCGACTCGGTCGATCGACTGACCTTCTTAAAAATGAAGCAGTCTTGGATCACCACCAGCTACCAAGCACCTGATGCTGATGTAACCGAATAATTCTTTTTGAAATCTCAGATCCCTTCAAAGACTGCCTATGCTGATGCTGAGTGACTATCCCTGAGTAATTATCTTCTTCCTCCTCAATAATCACGCTGATAGCTTGTAAGAACATTTTTGGTTCTGGGTGCCACCACCAGAGCCTAAGGCCCAATTTTTCAGCCCCTGTTTAACAGGGGCGTGTAATTACAATTTTTGATGCAATACTTTGCAGCAGGGCTCGTTTCTGCGTTCCAACTATAGTATCTGTGAGGGGTTGCAGTGTTGTGGCACCAGCACCACCAAAGGCCCAATTTTTCTGCCCTTGTTCAACAGGGGCATGTAATTACAATTCTTGATCTAATATTTCACAGCAGGGCCCATTTCTGCGCCCACCAAGACCGAGTGAGGACTTACAGTGTTGTGGCACCAGCACCACCACCTGCACCAAAGGCCCAATTTTTCTGCCCCTGCTCAACAGGGGCATGTAATTACAATTCTTGATCTAATATTTCACAGCAGGGCCCTGTGAGGGCTTACAGTGCTTACAGTCCCAAATTTCTGAGTATATAGGGCAGGCCCCTACTTTCAAACATCTAACTTACAAACGACTCCTACTTGCAAACGGAAGTAGACAACAGGAAGTGAGATGAAATCTACCCCTAGGAAGGGAAATTCTCTCCTGTAAGAGTTTATATGGGAAAAACATTTCTCCTTTCCACTGATGCTTTCCAGTCCTTGTTCCACAAAAAAACCCAAATTTTCAAAAAACATTTGTCATTGGGACAAAAAGTGAGGTGAAATCTTCTGAAGAGGAGGACAGACAGCAAAACAAATGTCACAGGGGTGATAACCCTTCCCTATGTTTTCCAAAAAGCTTAAAAAAGATTTTTTGGCTGGAGCTAAACACGTTAAAAATGTACCCGTTCAAAATTACAAACAGATTCTACTTAACAACAAACCTACAGTCCCTGTCTTGTTTGCGCCGCCTGTATACTGCTGTTCACAGTATATAGGGCCTGGTGGCCCCACACCTTTTCTTATTTTAATTTGGGTGTGGGGTTCCCCTTAATATCCATACAAGACCCAAAGGGCCTGGTAATGGACTGGGGGGTACCCATGGTGTTTGTCTTACTGATTTTCATCCATATTGCCAGGACCCGACATTACATTAAACCCGCAAGCAGTTTTAAATGAGATTTTTTCCTTTAAAAATGACATTTTGTGCAGGGACTGTTCTAAACACAGGAAACACGCGACACTTTACAGGCATACTATAGACACCCCCCAGGTACGATATTTAAAGGAATATTTCACCTTTTTTTTTATACTTTAAGCATCATTAAAATCACAGCTCCCGAAAAAACGGCCGTTTTTAAAAGTTTTTTTTGCATTGATACATGTCCCCTGGGGCAGGACCCGGGTCCCCAAACCCTTTTTAGGACAATACCATGCAAATTAGCTTTTAAAATGAGCACTTTTGATTTCTAACGTTCGAGCCTCATAGACGTCAATGGGGTTCTAACGTTCGTGCAAAATTTCGGTCCGTTCGCAGGTTCTGGTGCGAACCGAACCCGGGGGTGTTCGGCTCATCCCTACTATTTAGCTTTCCTGAGAAGTCTGTAATCAGCATGAATTCTTGCAAATGAATTGTTTCTCACACTGTTTTCTCTTTCCCATGTTCTTTTATCTTACCCCCCTATTACCTTGTATCCAGCAGCTTGGGAACAGAATAACAATGACTATTTGTCTTATTGTAGTTGACTTGATATCTACTGCTCATGTTTTTAACTATGAAACTTCTGTGTGATTTTTGCTATAAGACATACTCCCCTGATAACCCAATACAATCAGTTTTTAAAAAGTAACGCCGTGTGAGTGTCTTTTCTTCATTCTCTAAAAGCTGATTCCAGATATCTGAAATTACATGGTACATCGGATCTGAGGTCTGAGAGGTTAAAAGCGACCCCCCCTAGACACAGCATTAACCCTATCAGCGCTTAGAGCAGCAAACCACACACACACCCTTGTGGGTGCTGACTTCTTTTCTGTTGGTGGAATGTGGTCCATAAAGTGACGACTAGTCAGGCGTTCCGGGTTCACAACGCCAACAGCACGACATCCAGATCTATTTACAGTCGTTGGTGTTTGGTGCTTGAGAAATATAAGTTTGGCAACTTTCCAAACAAAGTCCGCATGAACCACAGGCTTGTCACTCTTTTTTTTTAGAAGAATGAAGGCATTCCACAGGCACTGTTCAAGAAGATGCCTGAAGATTTTTTTGTAATTTTTTTTTGTTGCTTTCTCATGGCTGGATAAAATGTCATGGCCTGGTCAGCTCTGTCAACACCTACCATGGTGTTGTTGTAGTCCATCACGACTTGTGGTTTCATTATGTCTTTTATACTTTTTGTGTATACCATGACAGTAGAGGTATTGTGAATAATACTCATTAGGCACACATCTTTTTTGTCGCGCCATCTCTGTGCCATCATTTTGCCTATCTGCCAGGCAACTATTTCTCCTGCCTTGAGCTTTTTATTGCCAAAGGTTGGCGGCATGTCACGCTGGTTAGCTCTAACGGTCCCATATGCATCCGTCTTGTGCTGTAGAAGGAACTGATAGAGTTCTGGAGAAGTGTACAAATTATCTGTGGTTATACAGTAGCCCTGATTCAGCAATGGCTCAATCAAAGTAAGAACTGAAGCGGTTGCCATTCCATAATTACTGAATCTTTCATTGGATTTGGTTCCTTTCCCGTTGTAAAGGACCGAATTCCATATGTAACCAGTGCTGGATTCACAGAGCATGAATGATTTTATGCCAAATTGTGCTCTCTTAGACGTGATATACTGTATCTAGCTGAGTCTTCCTTTGTAGCCCATTAGACTTTCGTTGATACTGATGTCTCTATCTGGTACATAGGTCTGTGCCTATGCCTGTGCCTATGCACTGTCCTGTCACCATTTGAGGAGGCCACAAGGATGGTGAGCAGTGACAGTGCATGCATCAGTGACACTGCCCCCCTTGTCCACCTGTTGGAGCACACGCTGCGTGGAATAATGAACAGGGCACTTGAGGCAGAACAGAGGCAGGAAGAGGAGGACTTCCTTAGCTCTCAAGGCCCCCTTTATCCAGACAGTGTTCCCGCGTGCCCGCCGATCACACAGGAAGAGGACGAGGAGGAGGAGGAGGAAGATTGTGTCAGTATGGAGGTGGAGCCTGGCACTCAGCATCAGCAGCAGTCTTTAAGGGATCAGTCCCAAGAAACACATGGACTTGTACATGGCTGGGAGGAGGTGGCTGCGGACCATGTCGTCCTTAGTGACCCAGAGGACTCCGGACCGAATGCCTCAGCAAACCTACGCTGCATGGCCTCCCTGATCCTGCAAAGCCTGCATAAGGATCCTCGTATTTGTGGTATCAAGGAGAAGGACCAATACTGGCTGGCAACCCTCCTTGATCCACGTTACAAGGGTAAGGTTGCGGAACTTATCTTGCCATCACAGAGGGAGCAGAGGATGAAACATCTTCGGGAGGCCTTGCAGAAAGGTCTGTGCAACGCGTTCCCAGAGACTGGGAGGTTACAAACTCCTGTTTCTGGACAACGTGTTGCTGAGGCTTCGGTCAGTCAAAGAAGGAGCGGTGGAGAAGATGGCCGTCTGACCGATGCGTTCAGACAATTTTTTGGTCCGCAGCCCCAAGGTATGATCGGTTTCAGCAACCATTGCCAGCGTCTGTTTTACATGGTGCAGGAATACCTAGAGGCAAGATCTGACTTGGACACCTTTCCCACCGAAAATCCTCTGGGTTACTGGGTCTTGAGGATGGATCACTGGCCAGAGCTTGCACAGTATGCAATTGAGCTACTGGCCTGTCCTGCATCCAGCGTTCTTTCGGAACACACTTTCAGTGCTGCTGGAGGCTTTGTAACTAATCACAGGGTGCGTTTGTCCACCGACTCGGTCGATCGACTGACCTTCTTAAAAATGAAGCAGTCTTGGATCACCACCAGCTACCAAGCACCTGATGCTGATGTAACCGAATAATTCTTTTTGAAATCTCAGATCCCTTCAAAGACTGCCTATGCTGATGCTGAGTGACTATCCCTGAGTAATTATCTTCTTCCTCCTCAATAATCACGCTGATAGCTTGTAAGAACATTTTTGGTTCTGGGTGCCACCACCAGAGCCTAAGGCCCAATTTTTCAGCCCCTGTTTAACAGGGGCGTGTAATTACAATTTTTGATGCAATACTTTGCAGCAGGGCTAGTTTCTGCGTTCCAACTATAGTATCTGTGAGGGGTTGCAGTGTTGTGGCACCAGCACCACCAAAGGCCCAATTTTTCTGCCCTTGTTCAACAGGGGCATGTAATTACAATTCTTGATCTAATATTTCACAGCAGGGCCCATTTCTGCGCCCACCAAGACCGAGTGAGGACTTACAGTGTTGTGGCACCAGCACCACCACCTGCACCAAAGGCCCAATTTTTCTGCCCCTGCTCAACAGGGGCATGTAATTACAATTCTTGATCTAATATTTCACAGCAGGGCCCTGTGAGGGCTTACAGTGCTTACAGTCCCAAATTTCTGAGTATATAGGGCAGGCCCCTACTTTCAAACATCTAACTTACAAACGACTCCTACTTGCAAACGGAAGTAGACAACAGGAAGTGAGATGAAATCTACCCCTAGGAAGGGAAATTCTCTCCTGTAAGAGTTTATATGGGAAAAACATTTCTCCTTTCCACTGATGCTTTCCAGTCCTTGTTCCACAAAAAAACCCAAATTTTCAAAAAACATTTGTCATTGGGACAAAAAGTGAGGTGAAATCTTCTGAAGAGGAGGACAGACAGCAAAACAAATGTCACAGGGGTGATAACCCTTCCCTATGTTTTCCAAAAAGCTTAAAAAAGATTTTTTGGCTGGAGCTAAACACGTTAAAAATGTACCCGTTCAAAATTACAAACAGATTCTACTTAACAACAAACCTACAGTCCCTGTCTTGTTTGCGCCGCCTGTATACTGCTGTTCACAGTATATAGGGCCTGGTGGCCCCACACCTTTTCTTATTTTAATTTGGGTGTGGGGTTCCCCTTAATATCCATACAAGACCCAAAGGGCCTGGTAATGGACTGGGGGGTACCCATGGTGTTTGTCTTACTGATTTTCATCCATATTGCCAGGACCCGACATTACATTAAACCCGCAAGCAGTTTTAAATGAGATTTTTTCCTTTAAAAATGACATTTTGTGCAGGGACTGTTCTAAACACAGGAAACACGCGACACTTTACAGGCATACTATAGACACCCCCCAGGTACGATATTTAAAGGAATATTTCACCTTTTTTTTTTATACTTTAAGCATCATTAAAATCACAGCTCCCGAAAAAACGGCCGTTTTTAAAAGGTTTTTTTGCATTGATACATGTCCCCTGGGGCAGGACCCGGGTCCCCAAACCCTTTTTAGGACAATACCATGCAAATTAGCTTTTAAAATGAGCACTTTTGATTTCTAACGTTCGAGCCTCATAGACGTCAATGGGGTTCTAACGTTCGTGCAAAATTTCGGTCCGTTCGCAGGTTCTGGTGCGAACCGAACCCGGGGGTGTTCGGCTCATCCCTACTATTTAGCTTTCCTGAGAAGTCTGTAATCAGCATGAATTCTTGCAAATGAATTGTTTCTCACACTGTTTTCTCTTTCCCATGTTCTTTTATCTTACCCCCCTATTACCTTGTATCCAGCAGCTTGGGAACAGAATAACAATGACTATTTGTCTTATTGTAGTTGACTTGATATCTACTGCTCATGTTTTTAACTATGAAACTTCTGTGTGATTTTTGCTATAAGACATACTCCCCTGATAACCCAATACAATCAGTTTTTAAAAAGTAACGCCGTGTGAGTGTCTTTTCTTCATTCTCTAAAAGCTGATTCCAGATATCTGAAATTACATGGTACATCGGATCTGAGGTCTGAGAGGTTAAAAGCGACCCCCCCTAGACACAGCATTAACCCTATCAGCGCTTAGAGCAGCAAACCACACACACACCCTTGTGGGTGCTGACTTCTTTTCTGTTGGTGGAATGTGGTCCATAAAGTGACGACTAGTCAGGCGTTCCGGGTTCACAACGCCAACAGCACGACATCCAGATCTATTTACAGTCGTTGGTGTTTGGTGCTTGAGAAATATAAGTTTGGCAACTTTCCAAACAAAGTCCGCATGAACCACAGGCTTGTCACTCTTTTTTTTTAGAAGAATGAAGGCATTCCACAGGCACTGTTCAAGAAGATGCCTGAAGATTTTTTTGTAATTTTTTTTTGTTGCTTTCTCATGGCTGGATAAAATGTCATGGCCTGGTCAGCTCTGTCAACACCTACCATGGTGTTGTTGTAGTCCATCACGACTTGTGGTTTCATTATGTCTTTTATACTTTTTGTGTATACCATGACAGTAGAGGTATTGTGAATAATACTCATTAGGCACACATCTTTTTTGTCGCGCCATCTCTGTGCCATCATTTTGCCTATCTGCCAGGCAACTATTTCTCCTGCCTTGAGCTTTTTATTGCCAAAGGTTGGCGGCATGTCATGCTGGTTAGCTCTAACGGTCCCATATGCATCCGTCTTGTGCTGTAGAAGGAACTGATAGAGTTCTGGAGAAGTGTACAAATTATCTGTGGTTATACAGTAGCCCTGATTCAGCAATGGCTCAATCAAAGTAAGAACTGAAGCGGTTGCCATTCCATAATTACTGAATCTTTCATTGGATTTGGTTCCTTTCCCGTTGTAAAGGACCGAATTCCATATGTAACCAGTGCTGGATTCACAGAGCATGAATGATTTTATGCCAAATTGTGCTCTCTTAGACGTGATATACTGTATCTAGCTGAGTCTTCCTTTGTAGCCCATTAGACTTTCGTTGATACTGATGTCTCTATCTGGTACATAGGTCTGCTGGAAAATTTTCTGAATAATTTGATATACCTCCCAAATCTTTTTCAGTTTTGGTGCTGGATGAGAAGTCTCATCATATTCTTCATTATTTTGAAAGTGCAAATACTTCATTATCAGAGAAAATTTGTACTACGACATGACCGTGCAAAAAAAAGGAGTGGCTAGTAATTTGTTGGTTGTCCAATACCACTTCTGCAGGGGTTTCCCCACCACTCCCTGAAGAATTATTAGGCCAAGAAACTTCCAGATGTCCTCTTTGGTTACTGGTTCCCACTTTCTGCTCCTTGCAAACCTCTGATGCGTAGCAGCTTGTTGCTCCTGGTACCGATTTGTCTCCGTAACAATTCTCATCTTCAACCTCCACTTTGATACCGGGTGCTCCAGTAAACGGGAATCTTGGGGTTGCTACATGCTCCGTACTGCAGTCAATCGAGCACCAAGCTCGCACATCACTGGGCACAGTCGCAGGATCATCGCTGAAATCGCATTCCGTGCCTGATAACGAACTTCCCCACGAATCGCTATCACTAAATTCTGCAAGCGATTCTGTATCGCTGTCGCTGTTTTCCAGCAGGTCATATGCCACTTTTGAGTTAGAGGTGCGCTTTTTTGATGCCATGGTCGTTCTGCAATTTCCAGAAAGAAAGTACAGGAAAAATGCAGACAGGGCACTGTATAAAGCACTGGGGGGCAAACTAAGGTCAATTTTATTTTATTTACTAATGTAATCCAATAGGATTACAATGTATCAGTGTGTTTGTGCTTTATACTATTTGAATTTGCTGCCGGTTCCACCCCCCTGCTTCGCAACGCTCGCAGGGAGCGGAAGCCAGGGCACACAGTGCATCGGGCGGAAGATCTGGCTGCCGTACACAGCAGGAGTACATCGCAGGAACCCGGGGACAAGGTATGTAACCTCTTCCAGGATCCAGCGATGCGATCCCGAGTGTGGCTCGGGGTTACCGCTAATGGTACTGAAATCTCACCCCGAGCCACACTCGGGAACACCGCCAGGGGGCTTAATAACTCTTGGTGCTGAAAAGGATGTGTTTTTTTTTTTTTTAGCATTAATGCATTACATACATTGAAATAAAAACAAGGTATGTGTGTGTGTAGCAGACCCACAACATAATAGTTGGCTGAAGAAGAGATTGTCACCTCATGTATCAAATCAATGACGTTTGCACTATTGAAGAAAATGGCCAAAAAGAAAAGCCCATTGGAGAACCTAGGAGACAGCTAAAAGAAACACAAGCAGTAAATTAAATGAAATATTATTTCAGTTTAAAATAAAAATGTATTTTAAAAATGTTTCTCAAACATTTGCTGGCATATCAATGGCTTCCCTATCCGCAAAGTATTCCAGATATTTTTGACAGACTTTGAGGGCGCTTTGGGGGGGCAAGCCAGGACGGCCAGCTTCAAGCGCCATCAGGGTTGACTGATCTGGCAATCCAGCCTCAGGCCCAACTGAGGCCACATAGTTTGAAGCATTTTTCCTTAGAAAGTTGTGCATAATGCAGCATGCAAGTACGATATGGTTTATTTTATATTCCGCCATGTGAATTGGCGTCAGGAATAGGTGTAACCAGCTGGTCATTATGCCAAAAGCATTCTCCATGACTCTTCTGGCTCTGGCCAGCCGGTAGTTAAAAACCCTCTGGTCCAGGGTGAGAGTCCTCATGGGGAATGGCCACATCAGGTGTGCACCAAGCCCAAACGCTTCATCAGTGACAAAGACGAACGGTAGACCAGCCACGTTGTCTTCTTCAGGTGGCAATCCCAAGCCATCACTCTGGAGCCGTCTGTAAAACTCGGTCTGGGCGATGACGCCACCATCCGACATTCGGACATTCTTCCCCACGTCCACATATGTCGCCGACACCACCGCCAACATCACTATACTATTAAACCCCTTATAGTTGTAATAGTATGACCCCGAATTGGGGGGTGGCACGATGTGGACGTGTTTCCTATCAATTGCCCCTCTGCAGTTGGTAGAGTCCCACCACTGGTCAAAGTGGGATGCCACAGTCTGCCTTTCCTGTGGCGTTGAAGGAAACTGTGGAGTCAAACAAGAAAAAAATGCAGATTAGACACAAACATTCTTGGTCAACATCAGTATAACATTTATTTTAAGGAGTATTTAAAGACAAAAATATAAGGTCCACTTATCAGATTCCTCACCCCCTCTGATGGCCCATTTAAAAACTTTAGGGGGAGGGGGGAGATGTTTTGGACAGGTAACCCTCTCCACTTCATTGAGAGCTGAATGCATACATAATGTGTGTTACTTTGCCCAGGCCCTCCTTACTTACACTATTGGCAGCCCATTGGACAGGTAAGAAGTGTCATAATACAAAAATATAAATACACACTGTACAAATTGAAGCACAATTTTACATTCTGCAATTACCTATCAAGATAATAGGAGAACAAAACTTGAAACAGTACCATTTGAAAGTATTCAGGCAGGCCCTTGCACTACATGCTTTGGTGAATTCATCCATAAATCTGACCACAAAAAAGGTAGGTATAGTATGTATGGGTTTGGCAAAGTCAGCAGATAGAGGATTGGTATCGGTTGACTTAGCGGTTGGGGGGAGGGAGGGTTCCAAATGAGTTTGGGACACCAAAAAAAAGCCTCTGGCACTCTGCCTGAATTTCAGGACAAGAATAACATTTGGACACATTTTAGGGGGTGTTTAAGGTAAAGCACTACAATGCATTACAATGCACTACTACAATACAATAAAGCACTAAATTGTTTCTCACCAAACTTCTACTAACACCAGATTAGCAGAAGGAGCCCAAAGGGTGGCACACTGGCTATTGAACGTCCTTTTTCTAGTCCCATTGTACGTATTGTACGTCAGCGTGTTCCTGCCGATTGGAATTTCCAAAAACATTTGTATGACTGTGTGTATGCAAGACAAGTTTTAGCCAACATCCGTCAGAAATAAATCCACTGTTTGGTTGTCAGAAATTCCGATCGTCTGTACACGGCATTTCTCTCTCTCTCTGTGATCCTCGTTCTTCACCTTGTTGGCAACAATGGGACTAGATTTCCTGAGATGGAAGATAAAAGCCTATGCACCTTGGGTATGAATAAACATTCAGAATACCATTACTAATCTGTGATCAGCCTGCAAGCGAGTACCAGAGAATTGGGTTTTGGGTACAGTGAACTTACTAACAACAACTTATTGAAAAGCTGGAGGAAGCCAACCTGCAAGAAGGGTTAGACATCAATAATACCTGCTCCGAGGACAGTGGCAGGTGGGGAGGTGGGGAGTTTGACTGGGGCGGTACACCTGTCAAACGGTAACGCGGTTGTCCTAAGGCGAGCTCAGGGAGGACAGAAACCTCCCATGGAGCAGAAGGGCAAGAGACCAAAACCCATACAATTACCAATAAGAGCCAGTTGATTATCTGGTATGAAGAGATTTGCCAACACAATTACCAATTTGTGGTGATTGAAAAGGCCCTAAAGAGACAAGAGGAATGAAGAACTGCAAGGTATTGTGTGTTTGCCCTTGATCCAGCCCCAGACCTGAGACTTTCCTGATAGACCTTTAAACCTTTCAAGGAAAGTATGGGGGTATCAACTCAATTAATGTGAGCTTTTTGAGGGTCCTTGCATACATAGGGTCTGCGGGAATTAGGACCTGCAGAAGCCTGAATGGTTGACTCTGTAAGCGAAACTACAAAGCTATTAGACAGGATACCCTAGAGCACTATGCAATGACCTTGGAGGCATACAGGACTGAATTCCAAAATGCATCCAGCAGCTTTAAAGTTCTTTTAAAAAGGTTTGCACAAACAACTCAAATTGTCTTGGATGAGCAAGGTCCTGCAGAAATATTAGCATGGGTATTGAAAAAGAAACCAGTCACTCTCGAGGTACCTTAACTGAAAATGTATTTACCATCCAACTTTACTGGAAAAGTGTGGCAGCAGAGGGACCAAAGAGTGGCAGTGCCACCACATCTTCATCCAGCATGCATCCAATATCATATCTGCAGTCTATTTTTAAAACTTTGTGTACCTCATCCACTAATAACCTCTCCTCCCACTGACCCAATCTTTGGAATCCAAGCCCTGAAGCATCAATGCTACCACTGTGGAAACCATTGTCACGTGCATACTACCTGTCTGGCTGCTAGGTGTGAAAGCTAGAAAGCTATCTACCAATAAGACCTGTAATTTACATGGAGACCACCACGCAGAAGACTATTTTTCTACTGATAGATTGCAATATTGATCTCGATATAGCTGATGCACTCCCAGGATTGCGCCCTTGACTCAATCCCCTGTCAGATTCATCACAGTGCCATTTGCAAGAGGTTCTTATTGATGGCAAAAAGTCATTGAATATTGAGACCTCAGGGTATTACTTATAATATATGATCCACATGTGGTACTACCAGAAGCCATTTAGCCTGGACCCTGAGATTCCTATTAAATTAACTGGGGTCATCAGAAAGTAAATTCAGAAAGCATGTGGGAAAAATCATTGTTGTACTAAAGTAATGACAAGATCACCTGTTAGCAACCTGTTAGGAAATGATTTGAGAGAAATTGATTGTTAATTTCTGGGGACTGTGACCCAAAGCCAATAACTAGGAATGATAAGAATGACCCAAGTGTCTAAGAGGGCACGCTTTGGTTCTTGAAACAGATGGGCACATGCAGAAAGAGCACATCAGCAATGATGTTGTAAATGTGGGCAGCTGGGGAACACAAAGGCTAATTCTCCCAGAAGATGTTTACCTCAACAGAAACATTAATTAAAGGGAAAAGGGCTGGTGGGACTTTAAATGAAGCACCGCTAAGAAAATAAATGGGTAAAACCAACTGATGGTTGATTCCAAAAGAATATACATCGAATAACAGAAATACCATGATAAAGATAAGTAACACCTAAGCAATTTATTATGCATGATAATGACGTAATAGACAGCCAATCTATGGGTAATAGATACATTGGTATGTAGTAGTACAATTGCTCCAATTGCTGGACAACATAATAAAATGAATAATGATCATAATATACAAGATAAAAAAATTCCATATCATTCCTATTTACCTCAGCAGTCTTGCTTTGTTGGAGAAACAATTTCAAGAGAAAGAACTATCTTCAGAGCATGTACCCATAAGCCAACATTCATTACCAATGTGATGTCCTGCCAGAAAAGGTTTTTTTATTAAACAAAACACATGGCCCTAATACTTGCTATATGCTGCAATTGAAACAATGATACATCTCTGTTATCAAGACAATTCTTCACCGGTGTGGATTACTGCATGAAGCCCAATTTATGGGTGTTGCTGTGGGAGGAGATACAGCGAGCACTGCCCTTCTATAAGCTAAACCCCCCCCCCCCTCTATTATAATGAATGAACACGACAAGACCCGCTTCTTCATTCATAATCATAAAAGATCACTCAACACTGTGGTTCTGTGTGCTATCTACAGCTGCCTGTAAACATATACAGTCCCAAAGAAAGATAACACAGCCTTACAGCTCTGGGTGATCGTTTATTACTTTGAATGAACAATCAGTGCCATTGGGGCCAGTGCCTTGTATAACACAACACTGCTAGTTCATACACAATAGTAAAAGGTTGTACAGTGCTGCAATGATCCATTGATTGGGACTGTGTTGTTTACAATCAGCCACAGGTAGACACACAGTCTGTAGTGTTGAATGATCCATTGGGAATTACAGTGCTGGTCTCCAGAGTGGCCCTCAATGCCAGAGACCAGCACTGACACGCATAATTCCAATCAAGACAATTCTTCACCGGTGTGGATTACTGCATGAAGCCCAATTTATGGGTGTTGCTGTGGGAGGAGATACAGCGAGCACTGCCCTTCTATAAGCTAAACCCCCCCCCCTCTATTATAATGAATGAACACGACAAGACCCGCTTCTTCATTCATAATCATAAAAGATCACTCAACACTGTGGTTCTGTGTGCTATCTACAGCTGCCTGTAAACATATACAGTCCCAAAGAAAGATAACACAGCCTTACAGCTCTGGGTGATCGTTTATTACTTTGAATGAACAATCAGTGCCATTGGGGCCAGTGCCTTGTATAACACAACACTGCTAGTTCATACACAATAGTAAAAGGTTGTACAGTGCTGCAATGATCCATTGATTGGGACTGTGTTGTTTACAATCAGCCACAGGTAGACACACAGTCTGTAGTGTTGAATGATCCATTGGGAATTACAGTGCTGGTCTCCAGAGTGGCCCTCAATGCCAGAGACCAGCACTGACACGCATAATTCCAATTTGGTAGCAGCATGGCTAGAAGGTGGTGGGTAAATTGTCCAACCTGAATGCTTAGCAATGGCATGACGAATCCAAATTAGACCAAGTGCATATAATATCTGTCAGGATCACTTAAGTGCTCCTGCTTCCCATTCCAGTATCTGAGTGTTGGCTGTTGCATTCTCCCTGTCTGTGTTCACCTGTTAGATGGTTGATCTGCTCAGTCACCTGATATAAGCAAACCAAACACTCTATCCCTTGCTTGTGATAGAGACACAGTTACCTGCATTGTTCTTGTCTGCCTTGCTTGTTGTTTGATCTCCCTGTGTATGACTCAGATCGGTTATCAAACTATTCCCTAAACTCAGCCTGCCTTATTACCTAGACTATCATTGGATTAGATATTGGATTATTCCCTGAACTCAGCCTGCATTATTACCTGGACCATCTTAGAACCACGCTATCTGTCTGCTAAACTGCAAGTAGTCTGTTGTTTACTCTACTTGCGTCTGCCCTAGTGTGGTGGCCAGGCACTATAGCATTGTACATAAGTCCTGGGGGCAACCAAGTACCGGTAGGCCTGCTTGTCTTAAGGGAAAGGGGGCTGCTATAGGTGAAGCACACAGTAGCTAGCTATAGTGTCTGATCATCTGCATTGAGTTAGACCTGACATTCATGACATTATCGCAAGCCAAAATTTTCTGTCAAGATGGACTTTGCACAGGCCCATTTATTTGCTGAGGAATTGTGCAAACTGACACACCAGGTACAGGAATTATCTTTGAATATAAACACACCTCTAGCAGTAACACAGGAGCCAGAGCCCAAGGATTACCCGCCTGATCGTTTTTCTGGTGACCCCATGTGTTTTCCAACTTTAAAATTAGTTGTATGCTATATTTTAAGCTTAAGCCACACTCTTCTGGTTCGGAAGCACAGCAGGTTAACTTCATTATTACATGGTTGCAGGGGGATCCCCAGTCTTGGGCTTTTAGTCTCTCCACAGATGACCCAGTCAGATGCTCAGTTGAAGAATTTTTCAAGGCCCTGGGGTTACTCTATGATGATCCTGATCGTACCCACTCAACAGAAGCTAATCTTAGGTCATTATGTCAGGGTAAACGCACCGCTGAGTTACTCTGTTCTGATTTCCACCGCTGGGCACCTCAGGGTGGAATGACCCCTCTCTAAGAACCCAATTCAGGTTAGGCTTATCTGACTCTATCAAGGACTCCTTAATGCACTACCCTGAACTAAAGTTGTTGAATGAAGCCATGCAAGTTGCCATACATATAGACAGGCGTTTACGGGAAAGGCGTGCAGAGAGGTCTGTTCCCTTGTCCCCTCACACTCTGCTATCCAGGAGGAGCCCATGCAGATTGACGCGACCCATTTGTCCTCTGGGGAAAAGCCTAGGAGAAGATCTCAGGGTCTCTGCGTATACTGTGGCAGCCACTGCCACTCTGTCGCCAGTTGCCTAATAAACTGGGAAACATCAATAATCTAGTGCGGGTGGGGTCTGCTTCTTTAGACTATACTGGGTCAGGTTCCTCCCGAGATAAACTATTTGTTCCTGCACAACTTAGCTCCGCTGAGTTTACTCATCACCTCTCAGCCATAGACTCTGGTGCCACTAGCAATTTCATTGATAGGGACCTAGCACACCGTCTACAGATTCCCTTGACTGAGGTGCACAGACCCTTTTCAGTCTTAGCTGTTGATGACTCTCCCTTGTCCATAGGCATGGTCAACTTAAGCATGGTACCCATTACTCTGCCCATTGGGGAATCTTATAAGGAGACAATCAGTCTCTACTTAATAACATCTCCAGCTTATCCCCTTATCCTAGGTTACCCTGGGCTTAGACTCCATAACCCATACATAGATTGGGCTACAGGGGAGATTATGTCCTGGTCCCAGAGCTGCCTCCAGAATTGCATTAAAACTACCCAACTGCTAGCCCATCTCACAATCCCAGCACTCCCTACCTGTTATTCTGATTTTTCCAACGTCTTCTCCGAGAAGGCTGCTTCTGTTCTTCCTCCCCACCGGTCATACGATTGTCTGATAGACCCCCTGCCTAACACTACCCCTCCTAGAGACCGAATTTTCCCTCTGTTGCTACCTGAGACCCAGGCCATGAAAACCTATGTTCAGGAAAATTTGGAGATGGGGTTCATTGGTCCTTCCATGTCCCCTGCAGGGGCAGGATTCTTTTTAGTTGAGAAGAAGGATGGATCCTTACTGCCCTGTATTAATTACCGTGGTCTGAATAAGATCACTATCCCTAACAATTATCCCCTACCACTCATTACTGAGCTCTTTAGCTCTCATTCTTCTACTGGAATTTCTCCTTTCTATTGTGTTTATGATTTCCATCCCAAATCCTTAAGGTCGGGGATCGGGTCCACAAGAAATCTGTCCCTCAAAGTTCCCTCACAGAAACTAGCTCCTAGGCTTATTCACCAGGTAAACCCAGTATCCTTTAAATTACAACTTCCTGCCTTCATGAGCATCCCTAACGTTGTCCATGTTTCTCTTCTAAAACCCCTTCAGAGGGATACCATTGTTTCATCTCAGCCTCCGCTCATGGTCAACGGACAGGAAAAATATGAGGTGGAACGTATTCTGGATTCCAGAAAAGTAAGGAATGGTGTCCAGTATCTGGTGGCCTGGAAGGGCTTTAGTCCTGAAGAAAATTCTTGGGTTCCAGCTGCATCTGTTCACGCTAACAGACTTGTTCAGAACTTCCATCACTAGAATCCTGACAAGTCTGCTCCTAAGGGCCCCTCCTCAGAGGGGGATAATATCAGGATCGCTTAAGAGTTCCTGCTTCCCATTCCAGTATCCATGTGTTGGCTGTTGCAGTCTCCATGTCTGTGTTGACCTGTTAGGTGATTGATCTGCTCAGTCACCTGATATACAGTAGGTGACCGCGATATTGTGTCAATCTCACCTCTGTTATCGGCGAAATTTGACACCTGCGACCCCCATCGCGGGAGCCAGCGCCAGGCTGGCTCGCTGTCAGGTCACCTGTATCCAGGTGACAGATGCACCCCGTTGGGGTCAGGAGTGCACCGCTATGATAGTGGACCCTAAGGCTGACTGCTGCAGATGGAACTCAGGGTGCTTCAGGAAGGCAGGTCCCCTGGAGCACCAACACGGATCCCACAGTGAGTTAGAGCATAGATTCCCCAGGGCGCGGAGTCTAAGAGCCAGTTGGTGTTCACCAGAGCCTCTAGTGGTGAGGATGGACTGGGCTGCAACTGGCTCCAGGTCGTGGCCCCCAGGGTCTCCCAGCTCACACTCACGGTAGGCTACAGGAGGATGGAGAGGAAACAGCAGCCCAGGACAGCAAGGAATAGTAAGGAGGTAGCCAAATGTCGGGGCGACTAGCAGATAGGGATAAAAGAGAACATGCCAAAAGTCAGGGTCACAGGCAAACAGGGATAGTCGAGAACGCACCAAAGGTCAGGGTCACAAGCAGACAGGAATAGTCGGGAACACGCCAAGATCGGTAACAGGGACAGAGACAAACTAGAGCACACGGCAAAGAGGAAGCCAAATACACAATATTGCACGGCAAGGAAGGCTTGGAGAAAACGGTGTTAATAGTGGTTCCTGTTGAGGCTAGGGTGGAGCCACACAGAGGGAAGATTAATTAAGCATGCAGGTGTGAGAGTACAAGCCTCAAGGCTGATACACAGACCAGGTAAGAGACAGACAGGTCATGAATGTATTACTGCAAGGTCATGACAGTACCCCCCCCTCTTACGAGGCCTCCCCCTCCCCCGCTTTGGACCAGGCTTGGAGGGAAACTTCAAATGGAACTTCCTCAGAAGACGAGGTGCGAAGACTTCAGATGCAGAAATCCAAGATCTCTCCTCAGGACCGAAACCTTTCCAATCCATGAGATATTGAAAGACACCTTTATAGAAGCAAGAATCCAAAATTTGACTAACCTCGTACTCCTGATCATCTTCAGAGACTGGAGCCAAGGTAGGGAGAGGTCGAGAGAACTTATTGAAAACTAAAGGTTTCAGAAGGGATACATGAAAGGAGTT
This sequence comes from Lithobates septentrionalis, assembly GCA_037952835.1. Taxonomy (NCBI): domain Eukaryota; kingdom Metazoa; phylum Chordata; class Amphibia; order Anura; family Ranidae; genus Lithobates; species Lithobates septentrionalis. The sequence continues at coordinate 5,486,768 of JBBDGP010000016.1, read as the reverse complement.
TGAGATCCTGAGGCTTTTAGGGATCTGGAGTTTAAAACAAACAGGATTCAGCTTAGAAATGATATTGTAAGGACCAATGAATCTCGGGGCAAACTTGAGAGAAGGAACCCGGAATCTGATGTTCCTGGTAGAAAGCCAGACTTTATCTCCTGGCTGTAGAGAAGGCGGCTTACGCCTGCGACGGTCAGCAAAGCTTTTGAACTTGTTGGCAGCTTTCTGGAGGGAATCATGAACGTCAGCTCACAAGGAATTGAATGATTCCTGAACAGTAGCCAAAGCTGGGATGTCAGAAGAACAGGTCATAGGAAGAGGGAGCTGAGGATGTCTTCCATAAACAGTGACAAAGGGTGTCTTCTGAGAACTGACGTTGACATGATTGTTGTGGGAGAACCCTACCCACGGGAGTAATGAGACCCAATCATCGCGATGAGCCGAGACCAAGGTACGGAGAAAGACCTCCAACTCCTGATTAACCCTTTCAGTCTGGCCATTGGATTGGGGATGGTAAGAAGAGGTAAAATCGAAGGTAATGTTGAGGGATTTGCAAAAGGCTCTCCAAAAGCGAGAAGTAAACTGAACACCCCTGTCTGAAATTACATGGGAAGGGACACCATGAAGACAGAAAATCTCTTGTATGAAAATGGGAACCAAGACAGGAGCAGAAGGGAGACCAGGAAGAGGAACAAAATGGGCCATCTTGGAGAATCGATCAATTACCACCCAGATGACCGTATTCTTCTCAGAAGGTGAAATATCGGTGATGAAGTCCATGGCTATGTGAGACCAGGGCTCCTTGGGAATGGGCAAGGGCATGAGAAGACCAGCAGGAGCCTGCGTGGAGGACTTAGACTGGGCACAGACATGACAAGCCTTAACAAAGTCTTTGACATCCGAACGGAGAGTAGGCCACCAGTAGTGGCGACTGATGAGGAGGAAGGATCGAAGAAACCCAGCATGACCTGCCACCTTGGAGTCATGTCCCCAACGAAGGATCTTAGCTCTTAGCTCGGGAAAAGAAGAGACTCCACCTGGCTTGTCTGGGATTCAATCGTTTGGCATTCTGTAAGTACTGCAGATTTTTATGGTCAGTGAAAATTGTTATGGAATGTGGGGAACCCTCCAAGAGATGACGCCACTCCTCCAACGCCAATTTAATCGCAAGAAGTTCCCGATCACCAATAGCGTAGTTCTTCTCCGCCTGAGAAAATTTTCTGGAGAAAAACGCATATGGTAGACATTTTTTCCCAAAGTATTGAAGAAGCACAGCTCCCACCCCAGTTGAGGAAGCGTCCACTTCAATAAAAAATGGATCCCTCGGCTCAGGTCACCTCAACAAAGGTCCAGAAATGAAGGCCTGTTTCAAATCATGAAAGGCAGAGACAGCTTCGGGGGACCACTCCTTGGCATTAGCACCCTTCTTGGTCAAGGCGATAATTGGCGCAGCAATAGAGGAGTAATTCCTAATGAACTGCCTGTAATAATTAGTGAACCCAAGAAAGCGCTGCGTGGCCTTGAGGCCGGCAGGAAGAGGCCAGTTGGTAATGGCCGAGACCTTCCCAGGATCCATACGAATACCGAAGTTAGAGACGAAGCATCCCAGAAACAGGACTTCAGAACATTCAAAAGAACATTTCTCCAGCTTGGCGTACAGATTATTTTCTCGAAGGCGCTGAAGTACAATCCGGACATGGTCTCTGTGAACCGACAGACTATCCGAAAAGATTAGAATGTCATCCAGGTAGATGACAACAAATTGGTAAAGCAGATCCCTGAAGATTTTGTTAATAAAGTTTTGGAACACCGCTGGGGCGTTACACAAACCAAAGGGCATGACCAAGTACTCGTAATGCCCATCTCTAGTGTTAAACGCAGTTTTCTATTCATCCCCTTCCCGTATTCGGATCAAATTGTATGCACCCCTGAGATCCAACTTGGTAAAAATGGAGGCACCTTTCAACCTGTCAAATAGTTCTAAAATTAGGGGTAGAGGGTATCGATTTTTGATCGTCACTGCGTTTAGGCCTCGGTAGTCAATGCAGGGTCTTAGGGTACCATCCTTTTTGGCAACAAAAAAGAACCCTGCTCCTGCAGGCGATGAGGATTTCCGGATGAATCCTTTTTCTAGATTTTCTGCAACATACTCAGACATGGCCTGGGTCTCTGGGATGGACAGAGGGTAGGTACGACCCCTGGGTAGAGCTGCTCCGGGAACAAGGTCAATGGCACAGTCAAAGGACCTGTGAGGAGGAAGCACCTCAGCTGACTTTTTACAGAACACATCCCGGAAATCGCTATATGCAGCGGGAAGGGCAGAGGATACTGAGGGGGTAGCCACGGGAAGTCTCCCCTTAGGGGCAACCTTGAGTAGACAGGAAGAGAAACAGGAGGAACCCCAAGCCAGGATCTGCCCAGAAGTCCAGTCAATGTGTGGAGAGTGGAGCTGCAACCAAGGAAGCCCCAATATGATAGGGGTTGAGACCTTAGGAAGAATAAGAAAGGATATCCACTCCTGGTGGAGTATCCCTACTGACATCTTAACAGGAGGGGCCTGGAAGCGGATAGGCCCCCCTGGAAGAACAGTGCCATCAATCGCTGAGACCACCAATGGAGTGGTGAGGGGTAAAAGGGTAAGGTTCATGGAAGATGCAGTTCTCCAGTCCATAAAGTTGCCAGCAGCTCCCGAATCAAGATAAGCCAAGGCCGAGTGGAGGAAACGCCAACATGAAAAAAACACCGAAAGAAGGAGACAAGAAGATGACTTTTCTGGGTCCAATACTCCACCTTCCAGATGTATTACCCGAGCTTTTCCTGGACGAAAAGAGCATGTGTCACGAAAATGACCTTTGCCCCCACAGCAGAGACACAGGCCCAGAGTTCTGCGCCTAGCACGTTCCTCGGGGGAAGGCCTGGTCTGGCCCAGCTGCATGGGTTCCTTAGTTGGCAGGAGATGCTCCACAGGATGAAAAGAGGGGCGCTCGGGCTGACTAAGGACCAAGGAGTGCTGGCGTCGCTTTTCTAGGGTCCTTTCCTGAAAACGAATATCTATCTGGTTACACAGGGAGATAACTTCGTCCAGATCAGTGGGGATGGTTCTTCCTGCTAATTCGTCCTTCACTCTATCAGAAAGGCCATGCAGAAAGGTTGGGACTAAGGCCTCATTGTACCAGCTCAGCTCAGCCGTCAGTATGCGGAAACGAAGAGCATACTGTCTCATAGAAGCAGACTCTTGGCGGAGACGTAAAAAGGCGCTGGCCGCTGAAAAGACACGACTTGGTTCCTCAAAGATATTCCGGAAGAGTTTCAGAAAATTAGAGAGGCTGGAAACCACTGGGTCTTTCCTCTCCCACATAGGGGCAGCCCAAGCTAAAGCCTCGCCGGACAGGAGAGAAAAATTATAGGCTACCTTTGCCTGATCAGACTTGAAGTTTTGGGGTTGGAGTTTGAAATGAATAGTACACTGGCTAAGGAACCCTCTGCAGGCCTTGGAATCCCCAAAGTAATGGGACGGAGCTGTTAAGTGCAAAGGGTTAGCGGCTGCGACTGTAAGCGGCGCTGATATGGCAGCCGATTGCGGTTGTGGAACCGGGGAGCCTAAGGAGGCTTGAAGTTGTTCAAAGCGAGAAGCCAAATCTTGAAGGAATCGCATCACCTGGGTCTGATTAGATTCCTGGGTCTCGAGTCTGTGGACTATGCCCTGCAGCTGATCATCGGCAGGTAGCTGCACATCAGACGGGTCCATGGCCGTGCAAACTGTCAGGTCACCTGTATCCAGGTGACAGATGCACCCCGTTGGGGTCAGGAGTGCACCGCTATGATAGTGGACCCTAAGGCTGACTGCTGCAGATGGAACTCGGGGTGGTTCAGGAAGGCAGGTCCCCTGGAGCACCAACACGGATCCTACAGTGAGTTAGAGCATAGATTCCCCAGGGCGCGGAGTCTAAGAGCCAGTTGGTTTTCACCAGAGCCTCTAGTGGTGAGGATGGACTGGGCTGCAACTGGCTCCAGGTCGTGGCCCCCAGGGTCTCCCAGTTCACGCTCACGGTAGGCTACAGGAGGATGGAGAGGAAACAGCAGCCCAGGACAGCAAAGGAATAGTAAGGAGGTAGCCAAATGTCGGGGCGACTAGCAGACAAGGATAACAGAGAACACGCCAAAAGTGAGGGTCACAGGCAAACAGGGATAGTCGAGAACGCGCCAAAGGTCAGGGTCACAAGCAGACAGGAATAGTCGGGAACATGCCAAGATCGGTAAAAGAGACAGAGACAAACTAGATCACACGGCAAACAGGAAGCCAAACACACAATATTGCACGGCAAGGCAGGCTTGGAGAATACGGTGTTAAATAGTGGTTCCTGTTGAGGCTAGGGTGGAGCCACACAGAGGCAGGTGTGAGAGTACAAGCCTCAAGGCTGATACACAGACCAGGTAAGAGACAGACAGGTCATGAATGTATTACTGCAAGGTCATGACACTCGCTCATCGGGAAAGGAAAAATGTGTTTTTTCCTTTCCTGATGAGCGACAAGCATTGCTGACAGGTGTTTGGTATGAATCATGAGGGGGAACTCCACGCCAAATTTTAAATAAAGAATTGGCACGGGTTCCCCTCCAAGAGCATACCAGGCCCTTAGGTCTGGTATGGATTTTAAGGGGAACCCCCTACGGCGAAAAAAATTTGTGGGGGTCCCCCCCAAAATCCATACCCGACCCTTATCCGAGCAAGCAGCCCGGCCGGTCAGGAAGGGGGTGGGGATAAACGAGCGCCCCCCTCCTTAACCGTACTAGGCCGCATGCCCTCAACATGGGGGGGTGGGTGCTTTGGGGAAGAGGGCGCCCTGAGGCCCCCCCACCCCAAAGCACCTTGTCCCCATGTTGATGAGGACAAGGGCCTCTTCCCGACAACCCTGGCCGTTGGTTGTCGGGGTCTGCGGGCGGGGGGCTTATCAGAATCCGGGAACCCCCTTTAATAAGGGGGCCCACAGATCCCAGCCCCCCACCCTATGTGAATAAGTATGGGTTACATCGAACCCCTACCCATTTACCTGTATACGTGGTGAACCACAAAGAGAAATATTATTCTCAAAAGGGTGTTGCCAACATCCCAGTAGTCATTGTATGAGGACCCTAAAAAGGGACACAAGTACCCCCCAGTACAGCGGCACTTTAAGGGCGAACAAAATATGTTGGTATATCATAAAATATAATTTATTAGAAATATTTTGAAAAGGCATATATAAAAGCATGACGACAGATAATACAGCACTTTTAGTGCATAGCAAAAAATACATTTTCATAATTTTATATTGTGTGCATATTCCAAAGATGAACATGGTTTTTCTTCAACTAGCCTAACATGTTTCAGGAAAAAATTCCCTTCCTCAGAGGCATTTATAGGAGATGATAAAATATATTCACTACATCGAAATATGAAAAAAATATATATATTGTGTTTTTTACACAAGAGTAATTTAGTTTAGAAACCCCAATTTAGCCATTAGTTGTCCATTAGGGCCGATGAACCCCGTCTTTAACTCGGAAAACCCCTAACAAGGGTCCCCACAGAATGGCCACCACTGCACAGCTACCGGCGAATCCTTTCTGCTTGTTGGAAATTAATGTATGACCGTTCATGGCTCTATTGTTTTTCAACCCTCAGATTGTCAGAATGTCAGTTTTCTTTGCTGTCTGTGCCCCCCGTTAAGGAGATTCACCCTCTCTATATGTTCTGTTTACCATTATCATTAAAAGTGAAAATAAAGAAAATCCGAAAATTGTGGTTGCCCCCAGAAAAGTAATAGTGGGGAAATCTTCCAATTTTGACACTAGTTCTGGTAACCTGGGGTCTCCAAGGAATTCCCTTAATTTGCAGGGATTTCCCCTCACTTCCTGTTTGGCTATGGGACAGGAAGTGAAGGGAAATCTCTGCAATAGGACACAGATAGGAAAAAAAAATAAAAAAAAAAATCTGACAGCGGTTATAACCCTCTGCTTGTTACATTTTCCACCTCCATTTCTGTCCTTTCCACTCTACGTGCTGAAACTCCTTCAATAAACACTCCAAACATTGGGTATGGTGTGCTTTGATGTGCTTTGCCTCAGAGGGCCCCCTTTCTAAGTCATCATAAAAATATCCATCTGGCTTTTGCTACATTTATTCACAGTAGAATGCCATTAAGACCCCTTTCACACCAAGCCACCCATAGCGTCAGCGGTAAAACTACGCTATTTTTAGCGGCGTTTTACCGTCGGATTTGCGGCGCATTTCGGCCGCTAGCGAGGCACTTTTACCCCCCGCTAGCAGCCGAGAAAGGGTTAAAACCGCCCGCAATGTGCCGCAATAGCGGCGTTTTGCCGGCGGTATCCCAGTGCTGCCCCATTGATTTCAATGGGGAGCAGCAGTGGAGGAGCAGTAAACACACCGCTCCTTCACCGCTCCAAAGAACCTGCTGGCAGGGCTTTTCCTGACGTCCTGCCAGCGCACCGCTCTGGTGTAAAAGCCCTCTGGCTTTCACACTGGAGACAATAGAGCAGCTGTTTGAGGGCGGATTGCAGACGCTATTTATAACGCTATAGCGCCTGCAAAACGCCCTCGGTGTGAAAGGGGTCTTAGTAATGTACTAAGTAATGTACACAAGCAAGTAATGTACTAAGATGCCTAGAAGTAGATGAAAAACAACTGTAAATGTAGCCTTATTTAAAAAATGCAAGGACAATGCTAGTGATTGAAAACATATTCAGCAATCAGAACTGTTGCACCTACTATGTGAAATACTGTATACATATCGGGAACAAGTGACACAAAATTCTAAACGTGAGCTGAAACTCTATCTCCTCAGGAAGCCATATATGACAGGTAATATTATCATCATGGTAGCATTTACATTGTGTATGCAAAATAGAGAGCAATGTCCTGGTGAGAAAAAAGCTTTATTTAGTCAGTTATGTGAATCAATCTGTTGGAACTGGGATTAGCAGTGAATCAAGCTGATTTGCTGGAGGCAAATTTTCATAGTTGTTTGGCTGTGTGTTTCAAACCATTTTGTGCACCCGTTGAGCTTATTATAATAGTGGTCAGCAAACCTCACCATTGTTCTCACAGCAAACCTGTAGGCAAAGCTGGTTTCAATAGATGCCCTCTCATATAAATCTGTAGTGAATTGTAGTATTTGCCTTTTTCTGTGTACTATGAGGGAGAAGGCAAGATCAGAGTTACACAAATGAACTTGAAACTGTATTGCTGATCTTGAAAATGCATGTATAGCCAAAAGGAATGAAGTTCAGATCCGAATATACCGTAGCTTTATGGTGAATTCTGTGGGTTAAAGATTAAAAAATGATGTGCAAAATCATCACACTGATTAAAAAAAAACCCGTAATGCTCTGTATGGCCTTTGCACCACAGCCAGCAGTCTTAAAGGAGAAATAGAGTGGCAATACAGCATCCTCTACTATAAAGAGGAGGGCGTTGAGAGCAGTCATATTATTAACGGGGGGAAAAAAATGACAGGCTGCAGACGGTAATCGAATGATTAATTGCAGTTCGGGCAACCACTTTGAAGACAGCAAGGATAACTTGCCACAAGTTTGTGGCAGTGTTGCATTGTAAGCCTGTTAACTTGCTGCATATTTTCACTGATACATTATTAGCCTGCAGAGCACTTGAAACAAGTTCTAGTTGACACTTCTCCAATTTTTAGCAAATTTGCGTGGCAAGTCTATTGCAAGAGCAAAGTTGCAGTGATGAGTCTACAGCAAGAGCTCTGCAAGTCTACAGCATGAAAAATCAGCCACAGTGATCCCTATGTGGGTTGATTATTGCACAACATAACTGAACCGGAACTTGCGGCAGACTTGCAGAAAGTTTGCAAAGAAAGTTGATCTGGAGTCATGCAAGGTGGACTTGCTGCAATTGTGCAATAAACTTGTACTACCTGACAAGTCTAGCAATAGCTTAGCAAGTCATTTTCAAACCTTCAGCACAATTGCTTGCCACCAGGGTCCCTTTGCTGTCATATTTTTTGCTTTTATCATTGGGGCTTTTTTGTCTGTAGTTTTAGTTTGCGGTTGATTTAAAAGCAACAGTCCACTGCGTTCCTGTCCATTACAAACTGCTCTTTACTTTAACAAAATAGGCTTTTGTGTGATATTTTGGAGGTATATAGTTTTTTTATAGTTATTTTATATTCGTTTTGTATGCCTGTGCATAGTAGAGTCCAGCTTTCTAGGCAGGAGGGAACAGGTTATCTGTGATCTTTGCTTTGGGTCAGCAGTAAGTGAATTATGCTGTGGTATTGTATAGTTTGAAAGAAAGAAAAAATGTAAGTGTAAAAACAGTGTGCACCTAAACTGTCCTAGGGTCCTTTCACACGGGCTTGTCCATGTACGGACTCCACTTTGCTCAGCAGGGATCGATCCCAGTGGAGGCTGATGCTCAAACATTTTTTTCGGGGGGTGCAAACGTACTGAAAAATTCTGAAAAATATTGAAACAAAAACATCAATTGCAGCCACTGTGCCATCAATTGCAGCCACTGTGCCTATCAAATGCAGCCACTGTTGCCCATCATATGCAGCCAACTGTACCCATCATATGCAGCCACTGTGCCCATAACATGCAGCCAACTGTGCCCATTATATGCAGCCAACTGTGCCCATCACATGCAGCCAACTGTGCCTATAATATGTAGCCAACTGTGCCCATCATATGCAGCCAAATGTGCCCATTATATGCAGCCAACTGTGCCCACCATATGCAGCCAACTGTGCCCATAATATGCAGCCAACTGTGCCCATCATATGCAGCCACTGTGTCCATCATATGTAGCCACTGTGCCCATCATATGTAATCACTGTGCCTATCATATGCAGCTTCTGTGCCCGTTATATGCAGCCAACTGTGCCCATTATATGCAGCCAACTATGCCCATCATATTCAGCCAACTGTGCCCATCATATTCAGCCAACTGTGCCCATTATATGCAGCCACTGTGCCCATCATATGCAGCCACTGTGCCCATCATGTGCAGCCACTGTGCCCATCATATGCAGCCTCTGTGGCTAGCAAATGTAGCCAACTGTGCCCATTATATGCAGCCAACTGTGCCCATCATATGCAGCCAACTGTGCCCATCATATGCAATCTCTGTGCCCAGCAAATGCAGCCAACTGTGCCCCATCAATTGCAGCCTCTGTGTCCATAATATGCAGCCACTGTGCCCAGCAATTGCAGCCAACTGTTCCCATCAATTGCAGCCTCAGTGCCCATAATATGCAGTCACTATGCCCAGCAAATGCAGCCAACTGTGCCCCATCAATTACAGCCTTGGTGCCCATAATATGCAGTCACTATGTGCAGCAAATGCAGCCAACAGTGCCCCATCAATTGCAGCCTCTGTGCCAATAACATGCAGCCACTGTGCCCCCCGCCTGCTCACCCGCCTGCTGTCTGCCCAGCACTTACCCCATCATGGTGGCAGGTCAGGCAGCGGGACAGGCGGCGAGCTGTGGGACTCGTAGCGTGGTGATGGCTTCTGTGTCCTCCGCGCACGATTTCTCCCTGTTCTGCACAGCGGCCAACGGGATCGCCTCTGCCTTCAGCCAATCAGGTGACTGGTATTACATCCGCACCTCCTGATTGGCTGAGAGGCGGTTCTGTGTTAGCAAAGCAAATATTAATTTGCTTTGCTAACATACCTGAGTGAACTGTGAGCGCAATGGATTGTGCTCGCAATTCACCTTTTTTGAAGCTTATTAGAGCATATGGCTCTAATCAGGTGCTTCAAAAACACCCCCGCCACTGTAATTCAGGTGCCCAGTATCCCAAACAGGGCTGGACGCCTGAATGGGGGGGTGGCTTCAGCGCCGATGGATAGATCCATGCAATGCATGAATCTATCCATACTACACAGAGGGGGTGGCTGGAGAGAGGAGGTGGTGCCCATGCGCCCTTAATGAACGTACCGCCACTGATCGCTCTGCTGAGCAAGCGGATGACAGGTCCATCTCTGCTCACCGTGCCAAGGTGGACCTGTCAAAGTTCCGCTGTCCTCTATGGAGATCGGATGAAAATGAACCGCCTGTCCGTTTTCATCCGATCCTATCCAATTGTTCAGACAGATAGAAAATAGGGTTTCCATTCATCTGGTTTTCACAGACAGGATTGGATATCGGCAGATGTCAGCGGACATGTCGCCGCTGACATCCGCCGCTCCATAGGGCTGAATGGAGTGTCTGATCAGGTCCACCTGAAAAACTGACAGGAGGACCTGATCGGAAAGCCTGTGTGAAAGGGGCCTTACATTTTATCACTTGCATTCACTGCACCCCCCTATCCCCATAGTAAAAATACAAGATGGCATGCAATAGTCAGACCCATTCTTCTTGATTAAAATTGTCCTGCCATTAGCAAATTTTACACTGCTGTATTATGTGCAGTATTTTTATTCTCATATTAAAACACCTACTTGAACTCTGTCTGTAGTACATTTGCACCTAGTCTAACTACTTACTATTAAAACTGCTCTACCACTGGCAAAATTTACACTTCTGGATCACCTACACTCTTTATAGTCTATTTAATAAATTAACCAGCAACAGGATCGTTTTCCATCAGTGAGAACAAAAAATATTTTTTTCATTCATTTTTCTTGTTTTTTTTTGCGACATTTACAGTACACCTATATTGGAGTTTTTTCACCCAATGCAGCAGTGATATTGATAACCACTTATTCATTTGCACAATGAAAATTTAGAATTTAGATACATTTTTGTTATATTTGAGTGATAATGAATTGAACGTGAGCCTCACGGGGCAGATGAATAGGAGAGGTATCGATTTTTTAGATCATTCTTCAGGAACATTATTTTGTTCTTTTCTGTGATTATCCTTATGTTATGTTTTTATTTGAGTTGTGATAAAGAAGTGGATTTTTACTGGAGTGCAGTGATCCTATATTTTCTATATTAAGTTTATAATTGCAAGGTGGACTGACACCTGGGTTTGGGCAATTAAAGCAGTACGAATCTGGAGTGGCATTGTATGGTGTATGTTGCTGCAAATCAAACTCGTGCCTTCCAAATTTATGTTATGTCAGAAAGATTGGCAGAAAAAGTGCTAAGGTGTGTTAAAGAAAAGGGACAAAGCAATATGTGTAGAGTGAGGCTAAGAGAGTTTAGGCAAAGAATTTTTAAATTATTTAATAACTCCTGTTTGTGTTAAGTAAGGTTTACTAGTCTATATGGCTTACTATGACCTTTTTATTTCAATTAAAAATTTTTTTTTTTTCTGAAACAAGATAAGCAAAGTACATTTTTGGAGAAAATGTTCCACAACTATTCCACCATCTCCTTCTGATAGGACAGGTCATTGTCTCTGAAAACAGTAACACAAAATATTGAAATTTTTTCTCCATGACTTTAGCTAATCAGCAACATCCAGTGTTCACCAGGCTATGCTACAAAGCCATTCTTTTAAAATAACATACAAATGAGACACAATTATAGAACCGGGAGCAAAGCACAATTAATAGCCACATTATGGTTGTGTTTATAAATCAAGATATTGCAGTAGATTCAGTAATACATTTTGGATTTTCTTGCAGCCAGTTTTTTGGAGTTTGTAGAATCAGTTTTTATTTCTGCTTCCTGATATCCCATTAGTGGATCTGGAGTATCAACCAGACTGTGTTAACCTAATTTCTACTACTCATCAACTGAAAGCAGATATGTGTATCTTTTGCTGCCTTATAGTCATTTTATAAATGCCACCAAAATTATTTTGCATTATAGATATGAGAGCTTATCATTTAGAAATGACATGATGTGGCAGCCATGCCATGTTGCCCTGAGTCTTGTTTTCATGAAGTTATCTGCTTCACAAAATCAGTTCCTGGGCTCTCAGCACCATCTTTGTCATTTTCTAACATTTATTTGTTTATTTCTCCATCTTTGTCTATGGCAAGTGAAATGACCCATGGTTGCAAATGATTGCTTGTTGCAGGCAGAGTGGAACAGAGTTGCAGACCTATGAGTAACTGAACTGGTTACTATGGCAATGTATGGAACATTTCTACTTTACTTCTACCTTTGAGAGCAAATTTTGTCCATTTAACAGTGAATATTTAAGACTGAAAGTTGTAGGCTGGAAATTTACGGGCATTAGTAAACATTTCAAACTCCATTTATGAAAACCGAGGCCCATACTCCAATACTGCTGAAACAAGGGAAGCAATCAAAACTATGATTTTAAATAATTTCAATCAAAAGGTAATCTTTCAAAACTTCAGCAGCGCTAAAGATTTTAAATAGAAGCTCAAAAACCTGTATATTCAGCTGAAAACTGGAGAAGCCATAGTGCTTTACAAATAAAAGTTCATATGTGATTCATCTGTTGTTTAAAACTGGAGAAGCCAAAGTGATTTGCAAATAAATGTTCATAAGTGATTCATCAGTTGTTTAAAAACTTCAACAATCGATACAACTAGTGCTTGAGATCCCTCTAGGAATTGCACTCACCAGAAAGAAGATCGATCGAAAGCCTTGTGGTGTATGTGAAGTGCCTGCGATCGCTGCCAAACGAACATCAATCCAATCCACAGTGACCGATCAGCAAATAGGGAGGCCAGCACTCTTGTCTTCAAATTCACACAGATCCAGTCAGCTGAAAGCTATCTTTAGTACTCGGGCAAAATAAGGAGAGAGGAAGCCTCATAGTGTAAAACTGTAAAGCTTTTAATATCCGAAAAAACACCCCTCCCTTATTACATTGAACTTAAAACAAGTAAAAAAATAGGGTATCCAATGAATGGTAGCGTGGTACATTCGGTTATGAGAATCTCACCACCTGTCGGCTGTAATCGTCTGTGGTGGTTCCCGGGGAGAACCCAAAACGAATGACCTGTTTTGCCTATCACTTTGATATATATATATATATAATATATATATATATATATATATATATATATATATATATATATATATATATATATATATTTGCAAATCACTTTGGCTTCTCCAGTTTTAAACAACAGATGAATCACATATGAACTTTTATTTGTAAAGCACTATGGCTTCTCCAGTTTTCAGCTGAATATACAGGTTTTTGAGCTTCTATTCAAAATCTTTAGCGCTGCTGAAGTTTTGAAAGATTACCTTTTGATTTAAATGATTTTATTATTTTTTTGATTGCTTCTCTTGTTTCAGGAATTTTTTTCATTATAGCAGCTGCTCTTTTACTTCATTTATAATTTTCCTAAGCGCCGGATAAGTGATCATTTGTCTGAGAACTTTTGTGTAGTCATGCTCCAATACTATTGTGGAATATCATGTCTAGGAGAAAATTCATTCTGTTTCTCCATCACAGTGGATGCCTGGGTATTTGGTATATGATCTGCTGTAACTGTCCACAGCCAAAACATAGGTTGCCACGCCTGGCACAAAATTATATGATGCATTTTTTTTTTGTGGTGTTTAGGGGCATTGCATATTGGATCATAGGCTATCTTAGGTTAGAAACAAGATATTGTAAACAAAATTAATACTAAGCACAATTTCGCCAAATTGTGCATTCATGCCTGGCAAGTACGGTAAATTACAACCCCAAATTCAAAAAATTTGGGATGCTGTGTAAAATCTACATAAAAACAGAATATAATGATTTGCAAATCTCATAAACCTATATTTTATTTGCAATAGAAAATATAAAACATATCAAAAGCGCCATCAATGCTAAAAAAATATATCCAGGTTTTAAAGAAACATATGCTTCCATCCAGACAGGGAAAGCCTTGCATAATTTAGCAGGACAATTCCAGACCAAATACTGCATCTTCGACAACAGCATGGCTTTGTAGCAGAAGAGTCCGGGTGCTTAACTGGTCTGCCTGCAGTCCAGACCTTTCACCAGTTGAAAATATTTGGTGCACCTTGAAAGGAAAAATACGAAAAAGAAGACCCAGGACTGTTGAGCAGTTTAGAATCCTGTGTCAGACAAGAATGGGACAACAGTCCTCTTCCAAAACTCTAGCAACTGGTCTCCTAAGTTCTCAGACATTTACAGAGTGTTCTTAAAAAAAGAAGGGATGCTACATCATGGTAATCATGGCCCTGTCCCAACTTTTTTGAGATGTGTTGTTGTCATCAATTTCAAAATTATCTTATTTTTTTGGTAAAATGGTACATTTTCTCATTTTAAACACTTATTTTTCTATTGTGAAAAAACATTGCATTCTGTTTCTTTTTTTCTTTGTAGATTTTACACAGTGTCCAAACTTTTTTGGAATTCTGGTTGTATATACCATTTCTCAGCTCTCATGTTCCTACAATGTTTTAGTTATATGTCAGTTTAGTTCTTATATATTTTTTAAACTACCAACCCAGTTGTGTAGATCAGCGATCATCAATAGTAACAAACTGTTGATGAAAATTCCATAACTGGAATGCTTTGTCTGTGGCCAGCTATGGAATCACAGTGCTAACAGTCAAGGGTCATTAGGTGGCTAATCAATCTTTAAATCAAAAAAATCATTACAAATGCCCAAAGTGACATAAACATCATATGAATATATCATGAAAATCACATTCACATTCATAAGTTAACACGGTGCAAACAATAAGAAATTATCTACAGATAAAAATAAAAAGTGTGAGTCCCATTTTAAGAGAAAATCATGTGAAAAAATCTTGTAAATAGTATGGTGCTAACCATAAAACACAGTAAACCAAGGTGATCTAAGATGAGCACAATCGTAAGAGAATGTGTGGGTGATTCCGCGCAACACAAATGTATAAATAAATGAATGGACTGCACAACTTCAAAGTGAGTAGGCAATCTCCTAATGGAGTAGAGCAATACATTAACCATAAAAATAAACCATAAAGAACCCTGAAGAAGTCACGTGATATGACGCAACGCGTAGGCACGCTACCGGAAATACGTTAGTGCGGACCAGAAGTGACGTAGCGAGTATCGCTACAACGCTGTTCCTATCCCTGTTTGGCGTTTTTATGTTCATGTAAGCGAATTTCTCTTATAATAAATCCATTGGCTATAACTTTATTACACCATCGGAGTCTTTTTCAATTATCACCATATGGAGCTTACTAGTTGGAGCAAGTGACAGCCCTCACCCTCAGGAGGATTAGGACATCATCAACATTACTGCAGAGGAGTGACCATACATCCATTGGAGACACTCAGGCACCCCTATCGTGGATTAGAGGCCCTGCCAAGGGGTGGAAGTGACGACCCCCTCCTTCTAGAAGCACCAGGACGCCACCATCACTACTGCACCAGCGGAACCACAGACCCACTGGAAACACACAGGCACTTTGATTGTGCCATAGAGGTGAGAGTTCTGGGAGCCCCGAGTGGGTAACCGTTACCACGAACAGTCACCAGATCACCTAGCAACGCATGTTCACTCACCAGTCACATTTTTGCTCTTGATTTGTGTTTGTTAATGACTTTTATCGAATAGCACTTCATTCACCTTGGCTGCACTTTTTTATGGTTTATTTTTATGGTTAATGTATTGCTCTACTCCATTAGGAGATTGCCTACTCACTTTGAAGTTGTGCAGTCCATTCATTTATTTATACATTTGTGTTGCGCGGAATCACCCACACATTCTCTTACGATTGTGCTCATCTTAGTTCATTACTAGTGTTAAGTGTTCACTATTTGATTTTGCAGCATCACTAAGAATACACCTACATCATTGTTCCCATTTTTTCACTGAGTTTTATATAGTAGCGCAGAAGTCTTTCGTTTTAGATTTTTTACAAACCAAGGTGATCGCCACAGGTGTCCCACCAGTGTTCAAAAGCTCCTTAGCAAACCAAGATCAACTGCATCTGGCTGTCACACAGCTATAATGTCTTCTGATTTCTGGGTTATACAACACTCCACATCAAACTTGCATCAAGTATAAAAGGAACAAAAGGGCAAATCTTATATTGTAGTATTAAAAACAAGATTACATTTATAAAAAAAAAAACACTCAAATAGAGATGAAAGACTGACAATGTACAGAGAAACTGCCCACTGCAAGACCCATTGGCGTGCGTGATGGCATCATAAGTGAAGCCCCGGCCATAATATTTCTTCTACACAGACATCGTCAGGGGAAGGAAGCCTGGAAAGAAGACATTATAGCTGCATAACAGTCAGGCGCAGTTGATCTCAGTTTGCTGAGATCAAAAGTATCTGGTAAGGAGCTTCTGAGCACTGGTGGGACACCTTTCAAGCACACCTTGGTTTGCTGTGATTTATGCTGTTGACAAAATTATTTCATGTGGTTTGATTGCAAGGTTTGCTCTTAAAGTGAAACTCACACTTTTTATTTTTATCTGTAGATAATTTCTGATTGTTTGCACAGTATTTTCTTATGAATGCGATTTTTATGATATACTTATATGATTTTTTATGTCATTTTGGGCATTTTAATGATTTATTTGATTTAAAGAGCTAGCGCACCTATTCCATCACTTTACCTGTCTGGTAAAAGGTTGTCTCCAAAACAAAACGTGCAGGAAAATCCCTTTAATGTGGTTCTGGATAATAGTAAAATGTGACAAAGTTCTAATCCTCCTCAATCTATACAAAATAATGAAAAAAAATTTGGCTACAAACACGCTTACACTGCCACCAACATATTGCTTATGTCAGCAGCAGCAAAGGAGTGGCTACAGCAGCCAGGAGTGTGTGTTCAAGTTTAAAGCAGGCTGTTGGCTTTCTGATGGAAATAGTCCAGGGTACTGAAAAGCTGCCCAATTCCCTCTACAACTGCTAGAACATGCCATTTCTCCTGCCCCTGGCTGCTGTGGTCAGGAAAGCAGCTAATCGAGCATGATTTGTGCTCAGTTAGCTGCAGTGGAGTGCAGAGGAGACATTAGGGGTCTAATAGAGCCATGATGTCTCAATAAAGAGAATTTGTCACTCCAAAATTGCTGTTACATAAGGGCCCTTAGTAATAAAAGTCTAAAATTCACTAATTAATGAACATATTTTTGTAGAAAAATGTGCATGTACTATTTTTTTCCTACAGGAACTTACAAGGCATTGCACCCAGGATCAATGGAATGTCAGGTTACTGGATACTCTCCCTCCAGCTTTCTGCCTGTACCTCAAAACAGGCTTTTAGTTAGAAAGTGAATGGAATCACGCTGATCAGGGCATTAATAGTCCACTGAGAATTACAAGCCTTCTACCACAATGGCAGTGTGAATAGATGACGCAGCTGCATGGATGGAGCCCTGCACAGCCGTGTGGATTTTAAATGTGACAGTGGCCGCCGTCATGTGGGAAAGGGGGCTCAAGGAGGTGAGGGGGTACTGGAATATGTTACATGTTACACCCTAAAAAAAAAGGTAAATCTAGCTTTCTAGTACAATTAAAGAATGACACAAATTACACACTGACAAAGTTACACACAATTCCCCCCCCCCTAAAAAAAATTATAGCCCTCCCATCCTCACATACATGCACATACAAACACAAAGAAGCTCACTGAGAGCAGCTATGTGCAAAAATAACAGTTGTGATACATATATTATGTATCACTGCATACACTGGAATAGAAGAAAATCATTCCAGGGCTATCATTCATGGTTAACTTTGAACTGATGACCTGTAAAGCCTGTAGGCTCATAAAGTGTTGCCTTTGAACAATAGTAGTTTGTTACCATTTCATGAGCATGCACTTTTAAGGCTTGACATATTTAGTATCTGTGACGGGAGTCACTTTGGGCGGGGGGCCCGTGGAACCCAGTCTACCTTAGAGGGGTTGGGAAACCCCTGTCTCAGTTTCCCAGGTCCCTCTTATGTGTACGTCATCCTGTGTATATTAGGGGGCACATGGTGACCGAGAAAATGATGGATAACTACTTAATGAACACTGAGAATGTGGTTTGGATTACTTCAAATGGGACAGTATTATTTATCAACAATATCTCTCAAGAAATATATGAAGACTATTCCTGGTTTGTTTGATTCTGAACTATACATGTTCCTTGAAAGAACTGGTCATATTATTATCTGTTTCTTGGTCCCCTGGTATTGTCTATTTATTAAGGTGTTATGTGTTTTCTGCTAAGCTTGTCTGTCCCATGTTTAATTGTTAATTGGGTCACCTATTGTCTGATTAATCACAACATGTCTGTCTGTTAGTATTTTGTATACTCCACCTAGGCTGGTTTAAGTGACTAGTTAATTAGCTCAAGTTAATTAAACCACTGTCAGCTATCACTTGCTAGGGGAAGTAGTATACTGCTTGTGTTAGTTGTTCCTTAGTTATGTTAATTATAATTCTGTACACAATTTAATTTGCATACGATAGATAATGTAATCAGGCACCTGACCTGGTGGGGCATATATTCTATGTGAGTTTTTTCAATAAACGGTTCCAGTTTCATGCAAGCTATTTGTCGGCTAGTCTTGTATGCTGCGGCTATAATACCTGGTATCTATGTCCAGACTGGAGGAAGCGGTATACTGACGGAAGCCTCAAAGATGGGTGCTGGGACGGTTCGGTCACAGTATCTATTTGCTCAATGCAACCTTTATATTTTACCAAAAATTTGCGTAAATATATTGTGATTGCGTGCATTAAAATTAACTTTAGTATATTATTTACTGAACATTTGGGTTTGATAAACGTGTGCACTAAAAATCTCAATTATGACCATTTATTCTTGATGGCCTTTGCGTTCAGAAAATAGATAATATTTCAGGTTTTTAACTAATCTTCAGGCCTAATATGGACATGTCTACTTGTGTACAAAAATGAAAAAAATGGCTTTGACAGCACACTTGAGTTTTAAATGCTTCATCAGTAATGCCCTCGTATATCAGCAAGCTTAGGGTATCAGCAAAAACATAATATTCTCTTCTTTTTGTATCTACCATGTCTTATTTTAGGTATAACATATGCCTTTGTCTGAGGCAGGTGCAATTCTTTTGTACATTAATATTTTCAAGGGCATTTGATCTGATTTGGCTCTTACTTGATGTGTCACAAACTAGCTTTCAGTTTTCTGTTTATGAAATTCTGACCTCCTTGCTGCAGTGGTTCTGCCAGATCTTTGCTTACATTCACATGTACTTCTGGCTTCGATGTTCACCTATGGGCACTACTGTGGATTTATATCCCTTTCCCTTCTATCACTTCCTAGCCCTGCTTCCATTTGTATAGACATGCTCAGTGCAGCCCAGGTCGTCTGAGTAACTTCCTGGTCTCTCAGGTTTGTCTTGTATTACTTGTATTCTTTGCCTGATTACCCAGGTACTAACCCCAGCTTTGTCTACTGTTTTCACTTGCCTGCCACCCTCCCTGACTTCAAATAATTTCCTGGATTCTCTTCTGTCTCTTGCCATCTGTACTCTGCACATACCAGTGGTCTCAGCATTGTCAGCCGGGCATACCTGAGGGCCATGACCTGGTTCCAGTTTGCTGCAAGTGCATTCCCACCATCAGGAGCCATGGTGGAGAAGCAGGCTGGGGCTTAGACTCACACCCCGGGGAAAACCCTGAGTTGGCTTTCTACAAGGACTCACTACAATAGAAACCTGATGTGATGTTCTAAATCTACAGATTAACAAAAAGGAATGTGGACATTCCCCTTTCTTTTTGGGCAGAGCTGATATCTGTCCCAGTCTGATAGTTAGAGATTTAAATTTTTTTTTTCTTCTTGCTGCTCTAAGCACCATGTATTTGTTTGGATTTGAATCATACACATGATTTTTCAGTTCCTTAGATGTGTCATAGTATGTTAATGTTCCAACCTTAGCAGTGAGTTTTATTTTCGCAAATGTGTTTATTTATGGGAAAGTGATAAACCATCAGATAAACATCAGATATGGAAATATATTAGAACCAAAAAAAACACAGTTGAAACAAAAAGGGGGACAGGGGGAGAAGCCCAGAGAAGACATGGAGCAAGAGGGTGCTGGCATTATGAATGACTCAGAGGAGATAAGAAATACTATATCCTTTATTAGTAAAGCAGAGATGACAGAAATGTTCACAAAGCTGGAAAATGTTATCAAATCAGAAATCTTAAGTGTGCGGTCGGACATGAGTCATCTCCTACGCAGAGTGGAAGAAATAGAAGAAACTACGGATGCCCAGGCGAAAGAGATACGGGACTTAAGAGAGCAAATGAAGAAAATACAAGATGATAACCGTTTTCTGATCTACCAACTAGAAGAACAAGAGAATCAAAGTAGAAGACAGAATCTGCGCATAGGAGATCTCCCTGAACAACAAAATGAGGACCTGAGAGATAAGCTTCAGAAAATTTTCAACCCTCTCCTGAGAAGAAGGGAAGATGAGGTCCTGAGGATTGACAGGGTCCACAGGGTCAGAAAACCCCCAAATTTAAGGCAAGATATCCCTAGAGACGTAATAGTAAAGTTCCACTCATACGAAGATAAGGAGAAAATATGGTCCAACCTCAGAGGGGCAACACCCCCTAGTTTTGACAACAAAGAGCTAAAAATCTTCTCAGATCTATCTGCAGGAACATTAGCAAGAAGGAGGCAACTAAAACCCCTGCTGGATCAACTAAAGAAGGCCAACTTGAAGTACAGCTGGAGGTTTCCAACATCCCTGCTAGTGACAAAAGAAGGCAGAACTTATAAAATGAAGTTTCCGGAGGAAGTGCGGGACTTTTGTGGAAAATTGGGGATTACCCCACCAGAAGCATCTATTTGAGGAAAAGAGATAAGAGGACAAGAGCAAGTAGAAGAGAAGGAAGGAGAACTGGAGGACTTTTTTTTTTTTCTCTCTCTCCTCCTCACTGCCTCTTACTCTGTGGGTGTGGACGGAGAGATAGATTGAAGATTGAGACTCTGTGTGTATGAATTGTGGGGGGAGATGGGGTTATGGGATAGGGGTCAATAGCAATATAAAGGCTCAGGACTGGAGGGGATCTACGACCTGCTGGGATCGCGCGCCAGGGTTCCGCTAGCCCACTTTCCTGCCACATGAGGTGGCTGGGAGGAGGGCACCGGAGGCCACCGGAGGAGCGTCACCCCTGGGGAAGTGGCTCAGGATATGAGATCCAGTTGGTTCCATATGGTCGGGCCTATGGCTGGTAGGGCCAGGAGGGGAGGGAGGGGGAGGGGTGGGAGGGGAGGGATGGGAGGGGTGAGGGGGGAGGTAAATTGCAGAGAGGGAGCACACAGAGGTTGTCAGATTAAGGGGGATGAAAAATAGATATGCATGAGTTAAAAGTACTGTCCTACAATGTAAAGGGTCTGAACTCCCCAGGAAAAAGACACAAGATCCTTAGGGAGCTCCAGCACTACAGAACGGACGTAGCGTTCTTACAGGAAACACACTTGAAGCAGGGTTCAAATATTACATTATTTTCACCACGAATACCCACCTGGTTCTACAGTGATACACCAATGAGCAGATCCAGGGGTGTGGCAATAGGGTTTTCTGGCTCCGTGAAATTCTCAGAGATGGGGAGATTGACGGACCCAGAGGGCCGATTCTTGTTTCTCAAGGGTATGCTAGATAATAAAAAGCTTACATTGGCGAATGTTTATTGCCCCAATAAAAACCCGACTTTATTTTTGAAGGGGATGCTTTCTAGGTTGGCAGGTTTTAGGGAGGGAGAGGTGGTGTTGGCGGGAGACTCAACTTCTGCCTGGACCCAGAACATGACAGTACGTCCCGGGCACAGGGGACAAGAAAGGCACAATTGAAAATGATTAAAAGACGGTTAAATGAAAACCACTTAATAGATTTGTGGAGGTTGCAACATTTAAAAACCAATGACTATACCTTCTTCTCCTCTGTGCACGGGACGTACTGAGGCTGCATTATATAATGTTGGAACACAGTTTGGTGGACTCTGCTGTAGAATCCAGAATAGAGGTCACATCCTTATCAGACCATGCGCCAGTCTCGTTAAGGATCAGACTCACAGAAACACAAAGACAGCCATATTCTTGGAGATTAAATGAAAATGTATTCTTGGATCCTAAAGTGATAGAAAAGATTAAGGAGGAAATAGAATTATTTTTTAGAGTTAATGATGTAGGAGGAATTTCGCCGGCGGTGTTGTGGGAGGCGCATAAAGCGTATATTAGGGGGGTGTTGATTTCGATAGGGGCCGGGCTGAAAAGAAAAAGAAGAGAGGAGAGAGAAAAACTCATCGAGGAAATCCAGATATTAGAACAGGGTCATAAAAAATCAAAAGGCCTAAGCCAGGACAGATACCGACAGTTAGTTGCAAAAAGAGAAGAGTTGAGAGACAGCATGGAACAAGACACAAAAAGGCCCTTAATAAAATATCAAAGGATAGATATGTCTGGGGTAATAAAATAAGTAAACATCTGGCAAGGATACTGAGGAAGAAAAGAGAGAGGAATTATATTATGAAAATACAAAATAAAAAAGGAGAAATAGTAGGTTTAAGCAAGGGAATAGCGGAAGAGTTCAGAAAGTATTATAAGGATCTATACTCCATCAGACAAAAGGTCATAGGAGAAAGTACTAAGGAGGAGAGGATGGAAGATTTCTTAAAGGAGGTGGAGGTAAAGATATCTGAAGAGGAGAGAGACCTCCTCGACAGACCAATAGAAGAGGTTGAGATCCTTGCGGCCCTTAAGAGTATACCCAAGGGGAAAAGCCCTGGCCCCGACGGATTCACTTCATCATATCTGGAAAAGTTTAAACAAATTTTAATACCTAGACTAAGACACTATTGGAACAAACTGGGTCCAGATTGCAAAATGGGCGGGGATACATTATTGGCAGCCATAACACTAATCCACAAAGAAGATAAGAATAGGGAGCTGTGTTCGAGCTATAGACCCATTTCATTGTTAAATACCGATGTAAAGTTATTCGCTAAAGTCCTGGCAGGGAGATTAAGAGATAAAATGACCACCTTGGTTCACCCAGACCAGGTGGGGTTTGTACCAGGAAGTCAGAGTAGGGACAATGGAGTGAGGTCTGTTCTCCTGGTAGAGTCCATCAAACGAGGGGGGCCCCCAGTTCTATTCCTGTCACTGGACGCAGAAAAAGCATTTGACAGGGTAGACTGAGGGTGGATGTTTAAAACCCTAGAAAGAATGGGGATGGGCCAGAGATTTATCTCCTGGGTGAAAACACTATACACCAGCCCAACGGCGTATGTGAAGATTATTGGAGTGACCTCAGAGACCTTCCAGATGGAGAACGGCACTAGGCAGGGGTGCACATTGCCCCCCCCTGCTGTTTAGATATTATAAAGCGGTGGTATTGACACGAGTTATAGAATGGTCTAAGGGAGGTTTAGAAAGGAGGTGGGTAGATATAGAACACTGTATAAGTAGTAAGGAGTTAAGTCACATAATTTGGGATCCACCCAAATATAGAGCACTAAACACAGAGATGTCGACACTAATACATAATGCACTGAAGGTGTGGGATCAGGTTCACATGCAAAATAAGTGGACATACAACTCACCATTGATATTTCTTAAAGAAAGCAATTTTTTTGCACCAGGGAGGAGGGAGGTGGGAGGGAATTGGATTAAAAGGGATAGCTTACAAATAGGAGATGTAATTAGAGAGGGGAAAATATGCACTTATTCTGAATTAAAAGAGAAGCCTGAGAATCTTTCCATTGATCCATGGAGGTACCTCCAGCTGTCTATATTTATTGGGAAACTGCCGAAACTGCTCAGAGGGGTGGAAGAATACAGGCCCCTGGAGAAGCTCTGTGAGGGGGAGCGTCAGAGGGGCCTGGTCTCACAAATTTATAAAATTTTTGAGTGAGAGAGAGGAGCTGGAGGTGCCTCAGTATATTAAGGCTTGGGAAAGGGAATTAGGGTCACGGTGTAGGAATTCCACATTATCGAAAATTTTGAAGATGATACACAAATCAGCAGTTGACAGCAAAAGGACCAAGATAAACTTCAAATGCCTAGCAAGGTGGTATGCCACCCCAGACAGATTGAATAAGTTTGATCCGGCAAAATCAGAAGAATGTTGGAGGAAGTGTGGGGCAGTGGGGACGATGGCGCACATCTGGTGGGAGTGTGCTGCCATCAAAATCTATTGGAAAAAAATAATAGAATTGATCAAAACTATTACGGGTAAAACTGTTGTAGAGGATCCATAGGTATGTCTGTTCCATGGTACAGAGGAGCCCATCAAGCAATATCAGAATTCGACAGTCCCCATACTGTTGAACCTGGCTAAGAGACAGATTGCGAAGAATTGGCTCGAACCAGATAGTCCAAATATACGAGATTGGCTCTTCTGTATTAATGAGATATATAACATGGAGGGAGTGGATGGAGAGGGATTGTTTCTGGACGAGGGGGAAAATCAGGGGGATAAATGGGCAGGATGGCGGAAGTATAAAAGTACATGGAGCTACCTGGAGGAGGTGATAAGGTGGGACTGATCGAGAAGGGACCCCGGACAGCCTAGGTTCAACAGGAGTGCTCCAATCTGCAGTGGGGAGGGGGGGAGAGGGTTCGGGGGGAGGGAGGGTGGGAATAGAAGCTGGGTTTGTAATGGAATGTTGATATTAATATTAAGGTTGTAGTCTCTCTGTTGGAGGAGAGCTGCATATTGTTGTAATTTTGTATTGAAAAATTTAAATAAATAAATATTTAAAAAAAAAAAAACGGGATGCCAAATCCTGAAGGGATCGCATCACTTGGGTCTGATGCGATTCCTGGGTCTCAAGTCTGCGAACTAAGCCCTACAATGGATCATCTGTGGGTAGCGGCACATCAGCCGGGTCCATGGCTGATCAAACTGTCAGGTCACCTAGAGGAGGGGTGACAGATGCACACCGTTGGGATCAGGAGTGCACCGCAAGGTAGTGGACCCTATGGCTGACTGCTGCGGACTGAACCCTGGGAGGTCCAGGAAGCAGGTCTACTGGATCACTGACACAGATCCCACTGGGAGCTAGAGCATAGATTCCCTAGGGCGTGGAGTCTAAGAGCCAGCAGGTGTTCACCAGAGCCTTTAATGGTAAGGATGGACTGCGCTGCAGTCTGGCTCCACGTCGCGGCCCCCAGGGTCTCACAGCTCACGCTCACGGTAGACTACAGGAGAAGAGGAAGGAGGCAGCAGGCTGGAACAACAAGGAAAGTAAGGGACAAGCCAAGGTCGGCGCCACAAGCAGACAAGGACTACAGAGTACACGCCAAGGTTCAGGGTCACAGGCAAACAGGGATGGTCGGGAACACGCCAAAGGTCAGGGTCACGAGCAGACAGGAAGAGTTAAGAACAGGCCAAAGTCGGTAACAGGAATCAGATGTAGGAAACACAGCAAGTACACACAGAGGCTAACACACAATGGTTGATCAGCACTGCTGTCTTGCAGTGCACGGGTTAATATAGGGTTCCCTGATAGGACCCGGGTGGGGCCATGCTTAGAGGAGAGGTTACAAAAGCAGTCAGGTGAGGGTCAGCTGGTCTCTAGAGATGAACACATGGAGACAGGTATGCTGATCGACAAACTCTATTGCATAACCATGACAGTGCAGAATCCGAAAAACGAAATATCCGACATAAACAAATGCTTTATTTTCGTTTTCGTTGCTACAACAGTTCGATATAGATAGGAGATTGGACATGATGATGACAATAACAATCTGTGTCCATCAAACCTGTGGTCGAATGTGCCTAACCTTAACTCTATTAGTCCAAGATTATTCTACATAGAGAGAAAAGATTTGACATAGAGAGAAAAGATTCGACGTAGGGGAGAAAAGATTCGACGTAGGGGAGAAAAGATTCGACGTAGGGGAGAAAAGATAAATAAAAATAATGATGATGATGAATGTTATTGGCTGATTGTAACCAAAGAGGAGGAGCAGTAAAATAGCTAGAACTAAGTACACACGTACTTTGGCTGCTTGTTGAAATTTCTGGTGCTTGTTGAAATTTCTTTGAAGATTCGACGGAGCAGGTAAACTATACGGCATTGTACATTTTAGCTGCTCCGTCAAATCTTCTTTGAACATTCGACAGACACCATAAGCCTTCAATGACAGATTCAACCTTAATTTGGATTTTCGGACGAATGCAATTTTTAACGAAAAACGAAATAAATAAAAACGAATTTCGGGAGTAACTAAATAAATGTATTTTTCGGACGAAAACGAAATTCCGAAACAAAATTTTTCAGTGTGCACATGTCTACTGTCTACTGGCATTTGCCACAGCGTTAGCAGAACTTCATTGATCTGGACTGGCTTCCTGAGAAAATGGTGGACCATGCCTGCACAAGATACTGTATGTTCATTTGTAATCTCCATCAGAGTCATGTGACAGGGTGACCAACAGGGGAACAATTGGGAGACAGGTGTGTGAAGACCTTCATGGCAGGATAACCATTTATTTTTCTTATAAAAGCTGTAGATTTAAATGGAATAAACAAATTTGAAATTAAATTCACATGCTAAAGCCTATAAAACATTTTAGTGATTGGGTTTAGCTCTATTTTCAGTTTGATAGGCTGTTTCCAGCTCCGACCAGCTTTTAGGTAGTCTAATGAGAGAGCAATACTGTTTTGTATACTATAATACTGTAATAATATTTTGGATTTGAATTTAGGTCTTCTGATAATAAAACTTGGCCAAACATTTTTTATTTGACCTGTACTGAATATACAGTAAGTAATTTTCCCTGGCTCTTTAAAGCATCTTTCAAAAAGGCACCCCCTCCCCGAGTCCTACAAAGGTTTTATGTACTTATGAAATACTTGCTTTGCAGATCAAATGCCACATAGTAGGCTGGTAAACTAACCCCTTACTTGGCATTTAAAATGCTATAAGCATAACATTTATGTAGTTTTGACTTCCATAACTGTGACCTATCATTTAGTATTTTGCTCTTGCCAGCTTGTCTTTTGATGTGAGTGTTTGATAGTGCTTTCACATTTCTGCCTCATTTAGGCCTCCAGGATCTATGCAAATCCACAGGTCATATGTGTACAGTTTTCTAACTATGACCATTGAATTACTCTTTCTGTGGCTCATCAATCTTAACACACACACCTAGTTATTCCATCCTGTAATTTTCACATCTTTTTATCTATAGGGAAGTTATTTTATCATTGATTGGGCCTCTGCAAGGAATACACACTTCTGCATTATTTGTTTTATCCAATATAAATTATTCTTTTAGTCTAAACAGAGTAACATTAATCAAAGCAAATTCATAGACTAAAAACAGATGATGAAAAAAATGACTAAAAGAAAAAGAAAAAAACTCCTCCTAGACATTTCTTGTGTCAATCCAATAACCTGCAGTTACCAGATAAACATAGGAAGTGGTTTTTGCTTTCATTATTTTTTTCCATTTGAAAAGAAATTAGTTGTTTGACTTTGTATTAGTTTTCGGTCTAGTTGAGCTCTAATGCCGCGTACACACGGTCGGACTTTCCGGCATACTTGGTCCGGCGGACCAGAGTGTGCCGGACAATCCGCCCGTGTGTGGGCGGCGGCGGACTTTTCCGGCGGACTTCTTCCCAAAAGCCCGCCGGACCTAGATTTGAAACATGTTTTAAATCTTTCTGTCGGACTCAGTTTCGGGCGGAAAGTCCGCTCGTGTGTGTGCTGGTCCGACGGAAAGCCCGCTCGTGTGTAGGCTGGTCCGACGGACCAGATACGACACGAGGGCAGGGTATTGCATCTCGCGCTCGCTGCAATAGGAAAAACAAATCTTCCTATTGCGGCGAGCGCGGGGCATACCAGGCCCTTAGGTCTGGTATGGATTATAAAGGGAACCCCGCTACGCCGAAAAAACGGCGTGGGGTCCCCCTAAAATCCATACCAGACCCCGATCCGAGCACGCAGCCTGGCCGGTCAGGAAAGGGGGTGGGGACGAGCGAGCGCCCCCCCCCCTCCTGAACCGTACCAGGCCGCATGCCCTCAACATGGGGGGGTGGGTGCTTTGGGGGAGGGGGGCGCCCTGCGGCCCCCCCCACCACAAAGCACCTTGTCCCCATGTTGATGAGGACAAGGGCCTCTTCCCGACAACCCTGGCCGTTGGTTGTCGGGGTCTGCGGGCGGGGGGCTTATCGGAATCTGGGAGCCCCCTTTAATAAGGGGGCCCCCAGATCCCGGCACCCCACCCTATGTGAATGAGTATGGGGTACATGGTCCCCCTACCCCTTCACCTAGGGAAAAATTGTAAGTAATAAAACAC
The DNA here is from genome assembly GCA_037952835.1 of Lithobates septentrionalis. Taxonomy (NCBI): domain Eukaryota; kingdom Metazoa; phylum Chordata; class Amphibia; order Anura; family Ranidae; genus Lithobates; species Lithobates septentrionalis. The sequence goes on along the minus strand of JBBDGP010000016.1, from coordinate 5,458,595 downwards.
ACTACACAGGTTTTTAAAATATTTTATTAAACAGCTCCGGGGGTGGGGATCTTCCTCCGGCTTCGGGGGTCTTCTTCTGGCTTCGGGGGTCCCTCCGCTTCATCTTCTCCCGGCGTCCGGTTGGTTCTTCTCCGCTCTCTTCTCCCGGTGTTCCAGTTCTTCGGCCGGCTCCTCTGCTGTGTTCATGTAGCTCTCTTGCCAGCAGAGGTCCGGACTTCTGAGCTGCTGGGCTTCTTCTCTTCTCTTCTCTTCTCCAGATGTTGACACGACGCTCTCTCCGGCTGGACTGGTCTCTGAGGGCTGCGTTGTGACTTATATAGGCGGAGACCCCGCCCCCTTTTGATGTCACAGTCCCTGGGCATGCTGGGACTGTGACGTTTTAGGGGGCGTGGTCGACCACGCCCCCTAAAACGTCACAGTCCCAGCATGCCCAGGGACTGTGACATCAAAAGGGGGCGGGGTCTCCGCCTATATAAGTCACAACGCAGCCCTCAGAGACCAGTCCAGCCGGAGAGAGCGTCGTGTCAACATCTGGAGAAGAGAAGAGAAGAGAAGAAGCCCAGCAGCTCAGAAGTCCGGACCTCTGCTGGCAAGAGAGCTACATGAACACAGCAGAGGAGCCGGCCGAAGAACTGGAACACCGGGAGAAGAGAGCGGAGAAGAACCAACCGGACGCTGGGAGAAGATGAAGCGGAGGGACCCCCGAAGCCAGAAGAAGACCCCCGAAGCCGGAGGAAGATCCCCACCCCCGGAGCTGTTTAATAAAATATTTTAAAAACCTGTGTAGTGTGTTTTATTACTTACAATTTTTCCCTAGGTGAAGGGGTAGGGGGACCATGTACCCCATACTCATTCACATAGGGTGGGGTGCCGGGATCTGGGGGCCCCCTTATTAAAGGGGGCTCCCAGATTCCGATAAGCCCCCCGCCCGCAGACCCCGACAACCAACGGCCAGGGTTGTCGGGAAGAGGCCCTTGTCCTCATCAACATGGGGACAAGGTGCTTTGTGGTGGGGGGGGTCGCAGGGCGCCCCCCTCCCCCAAAGCACCCACCCCCCCATGTTGAGGGCATGCGGCCTGGTACGGTTCAGGAGGGGGGGGGGGCGCTCGCTCGTCCCCACCCCCTTTCCTGACCGGCCAGGCTGCGTGCTCGGATCGGGGTCTGGTATGGATTTTAGGGGGGACCCCACGCCGTTTTTTCGGCGTAGGGGCTTCCCGTTATAATCCATACCAGACCTAAGGGCCTGGTATGCCCCGCAACGGGGCTCGCAAGGTGTCAATCTCGCCGATAAAAGCGGCAAGATTGACATCCTTTGCTAGTCCCGTCGCACCTGAGTCACGTTCAAAATGAACGGACTTGGCCGTGTGTGGGCAAGTCCGTTCATTCTGAAAGTCCGCCGGAACTCCGGCGAAAGTCCGTCGGAAAGACGGGCGGACCTAGCCCGCCGGAAAGTTCCGGCGTGTGTGGGCAAGTCCGTCCGTTTTAAAGTCCGGCGCACCTGGCGGACAAAGTCCGTCGGAAAGTGTGCCGGACCAAGTATGCCGGAAAGTCCGACCGTGTGTACGCGGCATTAGTCACAGCACTGGTTTAACCATTGTGCAATTGATATAGAACTATGTTTTTTTCTGATGTGTATAAAAAACTGGCTTTAAATCCCATTTCTACTAAAATATGTTCCTTACAAATAAAAAGATAGCACATTCCTTTGGCATTAAGTCAAGTCAAATAATAGGTCACCCAAATTGACATTAGACACTGCATAAATATTCTTTGGAGCAAAAAATCCTAACACAGGGATTGCTCATTTTGTCTTTATGACACATCTTTCTTTCACAGGACATTTGCAATGTGTTTCATTACACCAACCAACTGCCACATTTTTAAAAAAAATTTGTTTTACCTGTACCTACTCATGTTTGCATGAGAGTAATGGTTGTTTTTGCTACTTTGAGCACTTAAAGGGATTGTAAAGGCAGAAGGCATTTTTATCTTAATGCATTCTATTCATTAAGAACAAACAATCTTCTGTATGCAACAGCCCCCTTCAGCCCCCCTAATACTTACCTGAGCCCATCTTTATCCAGCGATGTTGTAGGAGTGTTTAAGCTGCCCGGGACTCCCTTCCTCATTGGCTGAGACAGCAGCGTGGTGCAATTGGCTCCCGCTGCTGTCAATCAAAAACATTCAGCCAATCAGGAGAGAGAGGAGGCTAGGCCACGGCTCTGTGTCTGAATGGACATAGGGAGCTGTGACTTGGCTCGGGTGTCCCCATAGCAAGCTGCTTGCTGTGGGGGCACTCAACAGGGGGGAAAGGCCAGGAGCATAGAAGAGGCACCTGAGAAGAGGAGGATCCAGGCTACTCTGTGCAAAACCAACGACATAGAGCAGGTAAGTATAACATGTTTGTTATTTTTTTTAAAAAACTAGACTTTACAATCACTTTAATCTAGTTCAGCCATGAATTTTAATTGTGCCTCAGCAACCTCATGGGATTTTGTAATATCATGTTTAAGAGTAGTATCCTAGTGTATTCACTTGTCTTTTTCTTTGGGGGCATTTATTTCAAATACAATTCTGTCACAAATCCTTAATGAACAGCCTTCCCATGCTGCAAAGGTTAAATGCTCATTAAGTCTAGGGGTAGAGAGAGATAAGCTGTAATATTTATCTTATCCCTCACTCCAGGAGGCTTCCCACATTCTGTGCGACTAATTCCCCAAAAACTCTTCTCTTTGGCACTGCAGCCTGTGATCTCACACTAACATCATCACATGTAATACAAGAACAATAAAAAACGTCATTTTTAAATTAGCAGTGATCTTTTGATTTTTAAAATGAAAGCATAAAGAATAAAAAAAAATCCTTCCAATATAGTGCCTGGGGGTGCCCTTAGTCTACCTGTAAAGTGGCAGATCTATACCATGTCTAGAATCTGCTGCAGAAAAAATTGCTTTTATAAAGCCAAAACAAATGACATTTTCCCTGCAAGCTGCCTTTATTTTGTTCAGCAACAGCTGGTGAGCCAATGTGAATGATGAGGCCACAATGTAGTGCACTGGGAACAGATTAGATATTTTTTGGATACCTTCTGGTGTCACTTTGACTTTGGATAGAAGTAACGGGTGCGTGAAAATTGGTCTTTGGGTGTCGGTGGCGCCTTCCACTGTAATACTATAAAGGTAATCTTGATGAAAGCAAGAATTGGCCTTGCTGTAAAAAATTGCACTTGTTAAACAGGTGCAGAAAAATTGGTCTTTGGGTGTTAATTGTACCCATTAAACCTATACCAAAAACATTCTTCCAGATGAAATAATTGAATACCCTCAAAGCTAGGCAGCCTCTAAGTCCTGCAGAGATTCCACATCCCAAAAAGACTTAATCAATGACATTGGCTTCATAGCTGGTAATCCAGGACTGATTCATTTTTATAAAAGTCAAACGGTCCACGGAGTCTGTGAACAGATGCGTTCTATGATCAGCAGTGCAACCTCCTGCAGAACTGAATGCCCATTCTGAAAGCACACTGGATGCAGGGTAGCCCAGCAACTCAATAGCATACTGGGCAATTTCTGCCCAGTGGTCTATTCTCATGACCCAGTAAGTCAGTGGATTATCAGCTGGAAAGCTCTCCATCTCTGTTTTGGCCCCCGAGGTAATCCTCCACCATGTGATGCAGACACTGCCGATGGGATGTGGAAGCTGACAGCCCTGGGCGGCGAGGACTAAAAAAATTCTGAAATGCCTCACTAAGGCGGATGCCTTCTCCAACGCTCCTCTCTTGACCAACAGAAGACTCAAAACAACGTTTTACACCACACTGTAACCTACTGGAATCAGGAAAAATGTTCAATAAAATTCTCTTTAACGTGTCCTCAAGAGATTTTATCTTCTGCACTGTCTGTGGGGACGGGATGAGTTCTGAGACCTTCCCCTTATAACGGTGGTCAAGGAGGGTTGCCAACCAGTAATCATCCTTCTCCTTTATGCCACATATTTATGGGTCCTTTTGCAGGCTTTGAAGCATGAGGTTGCCCATGCGCCTCAAATTTGCTGAGGCTTGAGAAGCAGACTCCTCAGGGTCACTCAGGATGACAGCATCTGGAACTTTATCCTCCCAGCCATGTACTATTCCCACAGGTCCTGGGGTTGGAAAGCCATCGCTTATAGATTGACGCATGTCTTCCTCTTCTTCGAAGCCTATGAAAGTGCCAGAATCCTCCTCCTCATCCTCCTCCCCTCTCTCCTCCTGTGTGTTCTGTGACATAGGAATGATAGTGTCTGGATAAAGTGGGCTTTGAGAGGAAAGGAAGTCCTCCTCTTCCTCCTGCTGCTCTTTATCCAGTGCCCTGTCCATAATGCCACGCAGAGTCTGCTCCAGCAGGATCACAACATGGATTGTGTCACTGATGCATGCACTGTCACTGCTCACCATCCTTGTGGCCTCCTCAAATGGTGACAATATGGTGCATGAACAAAAACAAAGAACAGAACAAAAGGAGCTGTGCTAGTGATATATAAACAATACATGAGAACCAAAATGAACGATATACATAAATACATCAACTAAGAGTGCAATGTGTGTATGTGAATAAAAGTCACACCAGAGTTGTGAAAATGCTAATAAATATTATGGACATAAGCACAACTGCATAACCAAAAAGTCAATGTTACTGGTGATAAAAGCAAATAAGCACAAACAGTCAGTGATAGTGGTTATCAACACGATGATGGTGTTGTGACACCCTGTGACAAATCTTCATAAATCAGAGAGCAATGGGAATCCACCACCTTAAGGAATGCAGGCTTACCAGAATGCCAACTGCAAACAACTTGCACGCCTGGCGTCTCCCGAAGTTCCAGCCTCAGATATCCAACAATCCTGATATGCCAGTGTCAGCTGACACACTGGAAGGCTCGGTCCGAAGACAGGAGGAACAAGGTAAGGGTTAGGGATGAGCCGAACACCCCCCTGTTCGGTTCGCACCAGAACATGCGAACAGGAAAAAAGTTAGCTCGAACACGCGAACACCGTTAAAGTCTATGGGACACGAACATGAATAATCAAAAGTGCTAATTTTAAAGGCTTATATGCAAGTTATTGTCATAAAAAGTGTTTGGGGACCTGGGTCCTGCCCCAGGGGACATGGATCAATGCAAAAAAAAGTTTTAAAAATGGCCGTTTTTTCAGGAGCAGTGATTTTAATAATGCTTAAAGTCAAACAATAAAAGTGTAATATCCCTTTAAATTTCGTACCTGGGGGGTGTCTATATTATGCCTGTAAAGGGGCGCATGTTTCCCGTGTTTAGAACAGCCTGACAGCAAAATGACATTTCGAAGGAAAAAAAGCCATTTAAAACTACCCGTGGCTATTGCATTGCCGACAATACACATAGAAGTTCATTGATAAAAACGGCATGGGAATTCCCCACAGGGAAACCCCGAACCAAAATTAAAAAAAAAAAAATGAAGTGGGAGTCCCCCTAAATTCCATACCAGGCCCTTAAGGTCTGGTATGGATATTAAGGGGAACCCCGGCCAAATTTTTTTAAAAAAATGACGTGGGGTTCCCCCTAAATTCCATACCAGACCCTTCAGGTCTGGTATGGATTTTAAGGGGAACCCCGCGCCAAAAAAAAAACGGCGTGGGGTTCCCCCAAAAATCCATACCAGACCCTTATCCGAGCACGCAACCTGGCAGGCCGCAGGAAAAGAGGGGGGACGAGAGTGCGGCCCCCCCCTCCTGAACCGTACCAGGCCACATGCCCTCAACATTGGGAGGGTGCTTTGGGGTAGCCCCCCAAAACACCTTGTCCCCATGTTGATGAGGACAAGGGCCTCATCCCCACAACCCTGGCCGGTGGTTGTGGGGGTCTGCGGGCGGGGGGCTTATCGGAATCTGGAAGCCCCCTTTAACAAGGGGACCCCCAGATCCCGGCCCCCCCCTGTGTGAAATGGTAAGGGGGTACTTACCCCTACCATTTCACTAAAATGTGTCAAAATAGTTAAAAATGACAAGAGACAGTTTTTGACAATTCCTTTATTTAAATGCTTCTTCTTTCTTCCTTCATCTTCTTCTTCTTCTGGTTCTTCTGGCTCTTCTGGTTCTTCCTCCGGCGTTCTCGTCCAGCATCTCCTCCGCGGCGTCTTCTATCTTTTTCTCCTGGGGCCGCTCCGCACCCATGGCATTGGAGAGCATGGCTCTTCTCTTCATCTTCTTCTTCATCCTCTTCTCTTCTTCCTTCTTCTCTTCTTCTCTTCTTCTCTTCTTAATTTTCTTCTCCGGGCTGCTCCGCATCCATGCATGGAGGGAGGCTCCCGCTGTGTGACGGCGTCTCCTCATCTGACGGTTCTTAAATAATGGGGGGCGGGGCCACCCGGTGACTCTGCCCCCCTCTGACGCACGGTGACTTGACGGGACTTCCCTGTGACGTCACGGGGAATGCCACAGGGAAGTCCAATAATGTCCCCTGCGTCAGAGGGGCGGGGTCACCGGGTGGCCCCACCCCCCGTTATTTAAGAACCGTCAGATGAGGAGACGCCCTCACACAGCGGGAGCCTCCCTCCATGCATGGATGCGGAGTGGCACGGAGAAGAAAATTAAGAAGAGAAGAAGAGAAGAAGGAAGAAGAGAAGACGATGAAGAAGAAGATGAAGAGAAGAGCGGGAGCCTCCCCCCAATGCCATGGGTGCGGAGCGGCCCGAGAAGAAGAAGATAGAAGACGCCGCGGAGGAGATGCTGGACGAGAATGCCGGAGGAAGAACCAGAAGAGCCAGAAGAACCAGAAGAAGAAGAAGATGAAGGAAGATAGAAGAAGCATTTAAATAAAGGAATTGTCAAAAACTGTCTCTTGTCATTTTTAACTATTTTGACAGTTTTTTAGTGAAATGGTAGGGGTAAGTACCCCCTTACCATTTCACACAGGGGGGGGCCGGGATCTGGGGGTCCCCTTGTTAAAGTGGGCTTCCAGATTCCGATAAGCCCCCCGCCCGCAGACCCCCACAACCACCGGCCACGGTTGTGGGGATGAGGCCCTTGTCCTCATCAACATGGGGACAGGGTGTTTTGGGGGGCTACCCCAAAGCACCCTCCCAATGTTGAGGGCATGTGACCTGGTACGGTTCAGGAGGGGGGGGCGCACTCTCGTCCCCCTCTTTTTTCCTGCGGCCTGCCAGGTTGCGTGCTCGGATAAGGGTCTGGTATGGATTTTTGGGGGGACCCCACGCCGTATTTTTTTTTTTTTGGCGCGGGGTTCCCCTTAAAATCCATACCAGACCTGAAGGGTCTGGTATGGAATTTAGGGGGAACCCCACGTCATTTTTTTTTAAAATTTTGGCCGGGGTTCCCCTTAATATCCATACCAGACCTGAAGGGCCTGGTATGGAATTTAGGGGGACTCCCACATCATTTTTTTTTTAAATTTTGGTTCGGGGTTTCCCTGTGGGGAATTCCCATGCCATTTTTATCAATGAACTTCTATGTGTATTGTCGGCAATGCAATAGCCGCGGGTAGTTTTAAATGTTTTTTTTTCCTTCGAAATGTCATTTTGCTGTCAGACTGTTCTAAACACAGAAAACATGTGCCCCTTTACAGGCATACTATAGACACCCCCCAGGTACGAAATTTAAAGGGATATTACATTTTATTGTTTGACTTTAAGCATTATTAAAATCACTGCTCCTGAAAAAACGGCCGTTTTTAAAACTTTTTTTTGCATTGATCCATGTCCCCTGGGGCAGGACCCGGGTCCCCAAACACTTTTTATGACAATAACTTGCATATAAGCCTTTAAAATTAGCACTTTTGATTTCTCCCATAGACTTTTAAAGGGTGTTCCGCGGCATTCGAATTTGCCGCGAACACCCCAAATTGTTCGGTGTTCGGCGAACTTGCGAACAGCCAATGTTCGAGTCGAACATGAGTTCGACTCGAACTCGAAGCTCATCCCTAGTGAGGGTGGATGATCTCATCAGGTATGCAAGGCCATAGGGAAAAAGCAAGGATGCACTGCCATAGGTAAAATCCAATGGTTTATTTGAAGTAAAAAAAATAAAGACTGGACAATAATAAGTCTATACAGACATATAGCGCTATATCATAGAGCGCAATATAAGTATGACTGGTTCTGCCCCACTTCCCCAGAGATTTGGGGGCAATCCAGTTCAATGCAGAGAGTTTCTCAACCAAGTTGAGATATACTTTGAGTTGCTGTCCCTGGCGTTTCCCACGGACAGAAGCAAAGTAAGGTTTGTGATATCTTTGCTTTCTGAGAGAGCCTTGGCCTGGGCTTACCCTCTATTGGAGACGCAAATACCTGTTGTCTTGAGTTACCCTGACTTTGTGGCCTCCTCTAAAATGGTATTTGATATTCCCGCACGCTCCACTTCTGCTGCCATGTGCCTCATGTCCATCAAACAGTGTACGAGAACTGTTGCCCACTACGCCAGTGAGTTCTGTACTCTGGCAGCAGAGGTTGCTTGGAACAATGAGGCCCTCATGGCTGCTTTTTCTCATGGTCTCTCAGATTCCATCAAGGATCAGATAGCCCGAGATATACCCACTGAGCTGGAGAGCTTGATCTCGTTTGCCATCCTCATTGACTCCAAACCCAGAGAAAGACTTTCTTTTAAGGAGCGCTTGCGGAAGCCTCCTGTGCGTTTGCCTCCAAGCTTTGCAGTCCCACCTGTGCCTCTCTCACCTCCCATGCCTCCTGGTACCAAGTCAGTCAGTGAAGATGAACCCATGCACTTGGGCTTCACGCGTCTCTATGCGGATGAGAGAGCCTTTAGGAGGAGGGAGAGATTGTGCCTTTATTGTGGCCAGGCAGGTCACTTTTTGAAGTCTTCTCCTACCCATCCTGGGAGCACCCGAACCTTGAGGTCCTGTCATGGACAGACCTTAGGTGGCGTTGTTCCATCCCCAGTTATCCAGAAGGTTTCGGTCACCCTTTCTTGGGCTAAGTCGTCTATTGAAATACAGGCTCTAATCGAATTCCTGGGTTTTGTCATTTCCACTGCTGGTTTTTCGATGGACCCAGAGAAACTTTCGGCAGTCCTACAGTGGCCTCGACATGTGGGGTTACGTCCTCTGCAGCTTTTCCTCAGTTTTGCCAACTATTATCGGAAGTTTATTCGTAACCTCTCGTCTCTGGTCAAGCCCCTGACTGATATGACCAGAAAGAACGGTAACCCACAGAGTTGGTCTCCGGAGTCCATTAAGGCCTTTGAAAGTCTCAAGGCTGCCTTTGTTTCTGTTCCTGTGTTGGCACATCCTGATCCTACGTTACTTTTTATCCTTGAGGTTGATGCTTCTGAGACTGGTGTTAACGCCCTTCTGTCTCAACGTCCTACCTCTGAGAGTGCTATGCATCCTTGTGGCTACTTTTCCAAGAAATTGTCACCTGCCGAGTGCAATTACGAGATTGGTGACAAAGAGCTCTTGGCAATCATTTTAGCCCTGAAAGAATGGAGACATCACCTTGAAGGTACCATTGTGCCGGTTCTCATTCTGACTGACCATAAGAATCTCACATTCTTGTCTGAGGCTAAACGCCTCTCTCCCAGAAGGGCGTGATGGGCTCTTTTCTTGTCAAGTTTCAATTACATTGTCTCATTCTTACCCGGTACTAAGAATGCAAGGGCTGACACCTTGTCACAACAATTTTCCTCCACTTAAAAGTTGGAGTCGGTTCCGGTTCCTGTGATTCTTCCCGATCGTGTTCTGGCTACGGTTCCAGTCTTACTTCTCCTTTGGGTGACAAAATTCTTGCTGCTCAGGTCGATGCTCCTCCTGAGAAACCTTGTGACCGCTGCTTTGTCCCAGAGTGTCTCCGTACTGCCGTGCTCCAGACTTACCATTTTCCCCAGGCAGCTGGCCACCCTGGTAAGAATCAACTCATTTGGGCCATTTCCAACAATTCTGGTGGCCTAGTTTATGTGCTGACGTAACTGCCTTCGTAGCTGCCTGTTCCGTGTGTACTCAGAGTAAGTGTAAGGAATCCAGTGGTAATCGTCTGGCACACATTCGTGCGCATGCGCGCACACACGGGAGACTACGAACACCCGTGCGCGCATATGCACATGCGCGTGCGCGGCGACCGGCGTGCACGCGCAGGAGCGCATTCCTGGTGCCAATTGGTGCCAGACGGCCTATTTAAGCAGTACTCTACCACTGTTCTGTGCTGACTGGTCTTTCAGCTGTGCTCCTGTTACCCTGAACCTGTGATTCCTGTTTGAATACCCGTTGCTGACCTTGGCTCCTGTTTGACCCTGCTTCTGGTTCCTGTTTGTCTGATCTCTGGCTTGATCCCGGCTTCCCTCTGACCCTGCTCCTGGACTACGTTTACTTGATTCCTGGCTCCTGATCCCGGCTCCTCATCTGACCTTGCCTTTGCCTGATGTCCTGTTACCGTGCTGCCTGTCTGTTAATGAACCCTGCTTCTCCTTTGACCTCGCTCCTGCTTCCTGCTTAGCTCAACGCTGCTGCAACTACAGTCCTGCGACTAGCTGAGACTTCCTGCAACAGGTCTCCGGATCTTCATCTGCAGGCACTCGTGTCCCTCCTGGCTCTTGGCTCCTTCTGTTCCACTCTCAGCGGGACCCGGGCTGGAGATACAAAAGAGGCCGACCTCGTCAATTCAGTCTCCCTTCAGGTACGTGACAGTACCAGTCAGCCACGGATGGAGTCTGAAAGGGAGGTCTCTCTGCTGTCAACCCTTTGTCGGACTGTTACCACACTCTCCCATGTTGTGCAAGGGTTGCATTTGGACTTGGCCCGCATTCATGACCAACTACTGAGTGCATCCAGCTTAACCTACACCCAAGCAGTCCAACCTTATCTACCTGTACCCAGGGTCCCACTGCCCGAACGCTTTTCTGGAAATCGTAGGAAGTCCAGGACTTTCCAGAATTCCTGTGAACTGTACTTCTCCTTGCTTCCTCACACATTTCCTACTGAAGAAGTGAAGGTGGGATTTCTCATTTCCCTGTTGCAAGAAGAACCCCAGGCCTGGGCTTTTCAGCTTCGGGAACAGCAAGACCCTGTCCTGGCTTCAGTCAACTCCTTGTTTGCTGCCATGGCTCAATTATACGCTGACCCTTTTCGTCATCAGACTGCTGAAACATCATTAAGCCACCTGCAACAGGGCCCCAGGCCTGTGGAGAACTATGTCTCTGACTTTCGCCTATGGATTGCGGATACGGAATGGAATAACTCAGCCCTTCATTTCCAATTTCGCCAGGGACTGTCCGACTCCATCAAGGATGAGCTTGCCTGGGTGGAAACCCCCACCTCTCTGAATGACTTAATCTCTCTTTGTATTCAAATTGACCGCCGCCTGCGGGAAAGGTAGTTCGAAAAGGTCGGGAATCCTCACCTTATGCCTGTTTGCTCCTTGGACCTTCCACCTGCTTCTGCCTTGCCTAAAGATTCTTCTGACATCCAGGAGGTTCCTCATGCCAATTTTCCAAGGCCTCCTCTGACTAAACAAGAACGGGCCCGATGTCCCTATAACAAACTTTGTCTCTACTGCGGCGACGAGGGGCATTTCTTACAGACTTGTTTCCGGAGACATCATAGGAGAGCTCCTTCTCCTCCTCCTGCAGTTGCCGCATTGAACTCCAACCAGAACCACATCCTGCTGCCATTCTCTTTTCAGTTAAATGGAAGAACTCTCTCTGTTTCTGCTATTGTGGACTCTGGGGCCTGTAGCTGTTTTATAGACTCTTCCTTCGCAACCCTGCATAACCTGCCCCTGTGTGTGCCAAAAGAAATAGTGTCACGCTTCACTTGGCAGATGGTTCTTACATCAAATCAGGACCTGTCACCTCAGAGACTGAACCCATCCTGTGCATCTCATCTTCTGGGCATCGGGAACTCTTACGGTTGGACGTCATTTCTTCTCCTCTATTACCCGTCATCCTTGGTCAGCCCTGGTTAAAGGCACACAATCCCCTCATCAACTGGTCCACGGGAAAGGTGTCTTTTCCTTCCAACTACTGCAGAGAATTTTGCCTTCCTCCTATACCCAGTCCTGAAGCTTCCGTCCTCTGCATTGATGTGGATTCTGAAACAATGAAAGTTGTGCCTTCTGTTTATCATGAGTTCTTGGACGTTTTCAATAAAAAGAATGCTGACAGTCTTCTGCCCCACAGACCTTACGATTGTCCCATCGAACTCTTACCTGGTGCTGAAATTCCCTTTGGCAGGATCTACCCACTCTCTGAGCTTGAACTAGAGGAACTGCAGAAATACATTAACGAAAACCTCGACAAGAAGTTTATCCGGCCATCCTCTTCCACTGCTGGTGCGGGAATATTCTTCGTTGAGAAGAAGGACCACTCTCTCTGGCCGTGTATTAACTATCGGACTTAAATAAGGTGACCATTAAGAACCGGTATCCCTTGCCCCTTATCCCTGAGTTGTTCCAGAGACTTCGAGAGGCCCGTGTATTTTCCAAGTTAGACCTAAGGGGAGCCTACAACTTGATCAGAATAAGGGAAGGTGATGAGTGGAAGACGACATTCAGGTCTCGTTTTGGGCACTTTGAGTACCTGGTGATGCCCTTTGGACTTTGTAATACGCCAGCCACCTTCCAGCATTTTGTAAACAATGTGTTTCGGGACTTTCTTGATCGGTTTACTATTGTTTATTTGGATGACACCCTGATCTTTTCCATTTCTCTAGAATCCCATCGGGTCCATGTAAAGAAGGTATTAAACAAACTGAGGAAACATCACCTTTATGCCAAGGCCGAAAAATGTGAGTTCGAGAAAAGTACCATCCAGTTCTTGGGCCTCATTATTTCTGCAGATGGGATTTCTATGGATCCACAGAAGGTGTCAGCAGTACTTGATTGGCCTACCCACACTGATAAGAAGTCTGCAGCGATTTGTGGGGTTTCACCAATTTCTACAAGAAGTTCATTAAAGACTTTTCCAGTATTATTTCACCCATCACCAAATTAACCAAACAACACCTAACCTTCTCATGGACCTCTGAAGCTCAAACAGCATTCGAGAGACTGAAGGGCCTGTTCACCACTGCCCCCATTCTGAAGCACCCAGATCCTGCTCTTCCCTATGTCCTCGAGGTTGACGAAATTGCTGTAGGAGCCATACTGTCTCAGCAACAAGGGACAAAATCCTTGCTTCACCCTGTTGCCTTCTTCTCCAGGAAGCTAAGTGCCTCTGAAAGGAATTATGATGTCAGTGATCGGGAATTACTCGCCATTAAGTCAGCCCTAAAGGAGAGGCGTTACATGTTTGAGGGGGCTGCACACCCTATTCTTGCATTTACCGATCAGAAGAATCTTGAATACCTTATAACAGCCAAAAGGTTAAGACCCCGCCAGGCCAGATGGGCCCTCTTTTTTCAAGATTCTGCTTCCACATTACCTACCGGCCTGGATCCAAGAATGGGAAGCCGGATGCCCTTTCACGCATGTTCCAAAACACCCAAGTACTCTCTGAACCTGATACCCTCTTGCCTGCTAAGAATTTTCTTTTGTTACAGACTGATCTCATCTCCCAAGTCAAGACAGCAGCCCTGGATCATCCTCCTCCTCTTGAACTTCACCTCCAACTTAAAGAGGGTCTCTACTTTCATGGTGAGCAGATCTTTATTCCGGAACAGTTATGCACAGCAGTATTCTACATGTGTCACGATCATCCCCTGGCAGGACACTTCGGAGCGCATAAAACTGCTCAGTTAGCCCTTCGTTCCTTCTGGTGGCCAAGTTTAGTACAAGATTGCAGAGACTATGTTAGGTCTTGTACTACATGTCTACGGAACAAGTCTTCTAAAACTAAGAATTGGGGTCTGTTGGAGCCTCTTCCTGTACCTGAGAAGTTATGGAGCATGATCTCCATGGACTTTGTTGTTGAACTACCCCCGTCCGAAGGATTTACCACCATCTTCGTGATAGTAGACCGTTTGTCCAAGATGGCCCACTTTGTCCCCCTGAAAGTTACCCCTTCTGCTATGGAGACCGCTTCCTTCTTTGTCAAGGAAGTAGTGCGTCTACATGGTATTCCTGCCAATATTACTTCCGATCGCGGAGTACAGTTCACCTTCAGATTTTGGAAGTCTCTATGTGAAGTCCTGGGCATTAAACATTGCTTGTCTTCTGCCTATCATCCTCAGACCAATGGTCAAACGGAAAGAACCAATCAGACCTTGGAACAGTACCTCCGTTGTTTCTCTTCATTCGCACAAGACGACTGGGTTTCTCTTTTACCATTAGCAGAATTTGCATACAATAACTCCATACATTCTTCCACCAAACAGACTCCTTTCTTTGCTAATTATGGTTTCCATCCATCCTTTTTGCCTGATGTTCCCCGAGAATCTCCAGTACCAGCAGTACAGGATCGCCTTGAGTTCTGGGGGGCTAATAATCGGCTTCTGCAAGAGACTTTCACCAAATCCCAAGCGAACTACAAAAAGTTCTATGATAAAAGAAGGAAAGGCAATCTAGATCTGAAACCGGACATGGTATGGCTATCTACTACAAACCTTAAACTAGCCTGCCCTTCTAAGAAATTAGGACCAAGATACATTGGCCCTTTTCCTGTAAAGAAGAGGATTAATGCCATGGACTTTGAACAAATTTTACTAGGGAGTCTAAAAATTCATCCTGTATTCCATGTGTCTCTTCTGAAACGATCTGTGGCCAATCCGTTTCCTGATCGTGAACCCGAGACCCCTGCCCCGTTACTGGTTGATGGTAATGAGGAATTTGAGGTGGAAGCTGTTCTGGATTGTCAGAAGAAAAGAGGCCAAACCCAGTTCCTCATTAAGTGGAAGGGCTATGGGCCTGAAGATAATTCTTGGGAATCCTCCTCCAATGTGCACGCTCCACGACTGATTCAAGCTTACCTTCGCCTCCACCCTGAGAAGAGTTCCTTAGTGGTCATCCGGAGGCTGCCCTTAAGGGGGGCAATCTAAGGAATCCAGTGGCAATCATCTGGCATGCGCTCGTGCGCATGCGCACACGCACAGGAGACTACGGACACCCGTGCGCGCTTATGCGCATGCGCGCGGCGACCGGCGTGCACTCGCAGGAGCGCATCCCTGGTGCCAATTGGCACCAGACAGCCTATTTAAGCAGTCCTCTACCACTGTTCTGTGCTGACTGGTCTTTCAGTTGTGCTCCTGTTACCCTGAACCTGTGATTCCTGTTTGAATACCCGTTGCTGACCTTGGCTCCTGTTTGACCCTGCTTCTGGTTCCTGTTTGTCTGATCTCTGGCTTGATCCCGGCTTCCCTCTGACCCTGCTCCTGGACTACGTTTACTTGAGTCCTGGCTCCTGATCCCGGCTCCTCATCTGACCTTGCCTTTGCCTGATGTCCTGTTACCTTGCTGCCTGTCTGTTAACGAACCCGGCTTCTCCTTTGACCTCGCTCCTGCTTCCTGCTTGGCTCAGTGCTGCTGCAACTATAGTCCTGCGACTAGCTGCGACTTCCTGCAACAGGTCTCCGGGTCTTCATTTGCAGGCCCTCCCTCCTGGCCCTTGGCTCCTTCTGTTCCACTCTCAGTGGGACCCGGGCTGGAGATACAAGAGAGGCCGACCTCGTCAATTCAGTCTCCCTTCAGGTACGTGACAGTAAGACTCCATGACACCTTCCAGTGGGCCTCCTACAACCCATACTCAATGGAGAGAGGCCCGGGACCCACCAATCTATGGATTTCATTGTTGAATTGCCCAACTCCCAAGGCAACACAGTTATCCTTATGGTGGTTGACCGGTTCTCAAAGATGTGTCATTGTATTCCACTTAAGAAGTTGCCAAGTTCTAAGGAACTGGCTTCCATTTTTGCTCGGGAGATCTTTCGCTTACATGGGCTACCCAAGGTGATTGTCTCAGATAGGGGGAGTCAGTTTGTGTCCCGGTTCTGATGAGCCTTTTGTGCACAGCTGGGAATTCAGCTTGCTTTCTCCTCTGCGTATCATCCACAGTCTAATGGGGCCACAGAACGAGCCAATCAGTCCTTGGAGCAATTCGTACGTTGCTATATTTCTGTCCATCACAACTGGTCTGACCTATTACCATGGGCAGAGTTTGCTCACAACAGTGCCTTGAATTCTACTTCCCAATTGTCTCCGTTTATGGCGAATTATGGTTTCCAACTTTCCATGTTGCCTGACTTGTTTGTTCTGCAGAGTATTCCTGCGCTAGAAGAGCATGTCCGTGGTCTTCGTTCCACTTGGGCACAAGTCCAG
This sequence comes from Lithobates septentrionalis, assembly GCA_037952835.1. Lineage (NCBI taxonomy): Eukaryota > Metazoa > Chordata > Amphibia > Anura > Ranidae > Lithobates > Lithobates septentrionalis. Next base: position 5,442,373 of record JBBDGP010000016.1, on the reverse strand, counting down.
GAGGCTTTGTGTCATGCTAATGATAGGTACAGACTCCATGCTGACCGCAGATGCCTGCCTGCGCCTTCCTATCAGGTTGGGGACAGGGTCTGGCTGTCATCTCGCAACCTCCGACTTCATGTTCCCTCACTGAAGTTCACCTGTCGGTTTATTGGGCCTTTCCGTATCCTTCGCAGGATTAATCCAGTGGCTTACGTGTTGGACCTTCCTCCTAGTATGCGCATCTCAAATGTGTTTCATGTCTCCTTATTGAAACCGTTGGTCTGCAACCGCTTTACCACCTTGGTGCCATGTCCTCACCCTATACAGGTTGAGAACCATAAGGAGTATGAGGTACAATCCATTGTTGACTCCCATAGGTTCCGTGGGCGCATACAGTACCTGGAGCATTGGAAGGGGTACGGTCCGGAGGACCGCTCCTGGGTCTCATCCTGGGACGTACATGCTCCTGCCCCCTTCTGTGATTTCCATAGACGTTTTCCGCTCAAGCTCGGTGGTCCTCCGAGGGGGAGGGGTCGTTGAGGAGGGGGGTACTGTCAGAGCTGGCTCAGCCCTTCCTTCTCTGAGCTAGCCGCTCAGCTGTCGGCTAATCTCATCTCTCTCCACAGTTAAGCAGCTGTTGTGGATCTGCTCGTCAGTCCCGCCTACTTAAAGATCTCCAGCTCACTTCATGCCTGCCTTCGCCTTGGTCACATCACAAGAAACCATCTCCTGCTTTCCTGTTTAAAGACTGGCTTTGTTGACATCCCTTCTGGCTCCTTATCCTGCTTGCTGTTCCTCTACTTGGATACCTAACTTCTGGCCTGGCTGATTACCTGATATGGTTACTGAAATCTGGCTTGGCTGATTACCCGAACTGATTACTGAACTCTGGCTTGGCTGACTACCCGACTCTGGCTATGCTTTGACTACGCTTACTCTATTTACCTTTTTATTTTTATTAATAAACAAAGTGTGATTTTACTGTACTTCTGTCTCGGTCTGGTTCATGGTTTCTGACAATAAGTCCCAAGCCGTGACTTGTACACGTCATCTTAAAATGGGACAACGGAACTGGGACCATAGTGATGGCTCTGGATGTCACTAAGTTCATAGTTTTGTCAAAGGGTGTCGCAACACCATCATCGTGTTGATTACCACTATCACTGACTGTGCTTATTTGCTTTTTTTCACCAGTAATGTTGACTTTTTGGTTATGCAACTGTGCTTATGTCCATAATATTTATTGGCATTTTCACAACTCTGGTGTGACGTTTATTCACATACACACATTGCACTCTTAGTTGATGTATTTATGTATATCATTCATTTTGGTTCTCATTTATTGTTTATATATCACTAGCGAAGCTCCTTTTGTTCTATTGCTTCGTTTGTGTTGTATATCACTTTGAGTTGCAGCTTTAACATTTTATTTAATAGTGCAGTTCTTTTTTTGCCATCCTTAATGATCAGCCATTGGTGTGGGGAAAAAAAGCTGAGGCAGCCTGAGCCTGTCGTTATGCCGTACTGGCACAGGTACTCGTTGACGGCCCTCTGCTGCATGTATAGCCGCTGCAGCATTGCCAAAGTCGAGTTCCACCTGGTGGGCATGTCCCAAATCAGGCGGTTTATGGCAGGTGAAAAACAGATTTTCTATACACAGATCAAATAAATTGTGCAGTGAAAGGCTGACCTGGAAATTGAATTCAGAAATATATTACCGTAAGTAGCCAGGTTTTACTTGGGATAGAGAAATAGGAAAGGTTCAAGAAGGGGAGCGCTCCACCATCCCAACAGGGAGCACACTGTGGTAGAGTCTCCACCCCCCCAAGACCCCCCGCCCAGTAAATGCCTATGAGTTGCTCATACTTCAGAGAAAGACCAGGTAATTCCCACCTATAGGTGGTTGCAGTTGAAAGAGAATACTGTTGACATACGTGAGAAACCAGAGGCCTCGATATTATAAAAAAAAGAAAAACATAGCATGTAATTGAACAAAAATTTTTAGGAACGAAGATCTGGTCTACACAGTCTTGTAGAGCATGTGAATAAACCATCTTTAGACTAGACCAGAACGCTATAGAGTGACAGGTCTCGGTCTTGGTAAAAGCCAGAGTGGATAGGGAGAGAAGAGAAAAGAAAGGAATGAAACAAGAGAAGAGAGATGAGAGTGGAAGTCGACTGGGGGGAAATTAGACATGTGCATTCGTTTTCGTCCGAATGCATTTTCGGCCGAATTTCAGGTATTTTCGTTATCGTTTTAACAAACGATAACGAAAGTACAGAATCCGAAAAACGAAAGATCCGACATAAACAAATGCTTTATTTTCATTTTCGTTGCTACAACAGTTCAATATAGATAGGAGATTCGACATTATGTTGACACTAACAATCTGTGTCCATCAAACCTGTGGTCGAATGTGCCTAACTTTAACTCTATTAGTCCAAGATTATTCTACATACAGAGAAAAGATTCGACATAGAGAAAAAAGATTTGACGTAGGGGAGAAAAGATTCGACGTAGGGGAGAAAAAATAAATAAAAATAATGATGATGAATGTTATTGGCTGATTGTAAAACTTTAAGTCCATGATTATGATTTAGGAATATTGGCCTATAATTGCCTACTGAGCTGGGATCTTTATTGAGTTTGGGGAGGACTGTGATGTGAGCCATATTAAGTGAAGGGTCTAATTGTCCCCCCTGTCTGAGGACGTTAAAGAAGCGGGCCATATATGGGGCAAGCGTGGTGGCAAACGATTTATAATAGGGTATGGAGAACCCATCTGGGCCCGGTGCTGAGTGTGATTTTGAGTTTTTAATGAACGTGCATACTTCTTCCGCTGATATAGGGGCGTCTAATTTTTGACGATGACCTTCTTGTAATTTAGGCGTTTGAATATTATTTAAGAAATTGTCCATCGCCTGTTGAGAAGGTCCGTGATCACCGCTGTATAAAGATTTGTAGTAATTTTGAAATTCCCCCATGATACGTTTGGGATTCTGTGAGAGGGTGCCCCCTTGTAATTTTAATTTTAGGGAGGGCCGGAGATCTAAATTTTGGGGAGAGCCTGCCAGCTAGCATTGAGCCTATTTTGTCGCCGTAACAATAGAATCTAGTTCTGTTCCACCGCACCCATTTTTCAGCCTTGGTGGTGAGGGCAAGGTTTAGTGCCATACTGGCTGCGTCTAAATCGGCAATGGGTACTGAGCTTGGGTTAGTCTTATGCTTTTTATTCAAAGCAGTAAGTTCCTTATCTAACTTTTCTTTTTTTTTTTTAACAAAAAAGTTTATTTAGGTTTTCCAAAACAAACAGTTTAAAATGGATTAGACATAGAGACATCTTACAGGGTTTTTTTTTTACATTTCTTAACAAATGCAAGAGTAGCAGTCAAATCAACAATATGTTTACAAGTACATTGCACCCATCTCAGGTGGAGGTAGAAAAGGTCACATTGATTACCTTTAGTTCGTACATTTTAATCCCACACACTCACAGGTAGACACAAAAATCTATTTATGAGGACCAGTTTATATCAATTATCGTGAGCCCCGACCCGGGGGCCTCAATCAATAGTTAGATGTTTTGCCTTCACCCATGCTGCCCAAATCTTCCCAAATTTTTTGGGGCAATTTCTTCCCATATATGTCATTTTATATAATGGTAATGCCCTATTTATCAAGGACTGCCAAAGCTGTCTGGTGGGTGGCTGGGACTGATTCCACTGTAATAGGATTGCCTTTCTAGCATACAGTGTGGCGTAGAAGATAAATAGTTTCTTCCCCCATGAGACCTCCAGGAAGTCGCAAATACCTAACAAAAGAGGGATCGGGCTGTATGGAATCATCACTCTCCCAATAGAGTTAATATCAGCAAGTATATTTTCCCAGAATTCCTTCACACCAGGGCAGGACCAGACTATATGGAAGAAGTCAGCGTCATCCGAACCACACCTAGCGCACCTCGCCGACCTATCAGGGTAAATTCTCGCTAAACGTACTGGAGAGTAATATGCACAGTGAAGAAACTTCAGTTGCATGAACCTATCTCTAGCTGAGATTGTAAGGGGTAGATATTGCTGAATCCCCTCCTCCCAGTCCTCATCTGTCAGCTCCGGAATATCCCCCCGCCATAACTCACACAGCTGGGACACTCTAGATGTGTCGTGGGACGCAAATATATTGTACAGTGTGGACAGTGTTTTCCCAGTATCTGGAGGTTTAAGCCTATTTTCCATAGACGACCCCTCCAGATTTAGCGGGCCATTGGAATTGGGACCGGAATGCATGGCGCAACTGAATGAATCTAAAGAACATATGATTCGGGAGCTCCTTATCTCTTTTTAAGGCATCAAAAGAGACCAGTCGGCCCTGTGCTACTATGTCTCCCAAAGTTTTCACCTCATATCTGGCCCACACAACCGGGTCAGGAATAGAGCGAAAGTGAGGCAGACAAGGGTTGCCCCATAAGGGAGTCGCAGGGGACCAGTCATTGGGTCCCATGAGTTGTTTTTGGACCGTGTCCCAAACCTTAAGGGTCGCCTTCATGGGAAGAGTCACCCAAAGAATGGATCTGGGGCCTCTATAAACCAAATTCCTCAACTCCGCAAACGAACGAACCAACACCGCCTCCGTAGTGGAAGCGGGATTAGTTGGGTCCTCCGAGAACCACCAATTAACAGTCACCAGGACCGCTGCCCAATAGTATTTCAGAAAACAGGGCAAAGCCGATCCCCCCAGTACACCTGGCAGCTGTAGAGTTGATCTAGCTATTCTAGGGGCCTTCCCATTCCAAATAAATGAGGTAACAATACTGTCCAAGTGTTTAAAGAAGGTTATCGGTATAGAGGTTGGAGTTTGATGGAATAAATAGGTAAACTTGGGTAATACCGACATCTTGATTAAGTTAACGCGGCCAACTGGTGTTAGAGGTAAGGATTTCCATGTGGCGCATCTTTGGGAAAGGTGATTAACCACTGGGTTTAGGTTAAGGGTTATATATTTTTTTAAATCCCGATGTATTTCTACACCTAAATATTTAAACTGAGAGACTCTACTAAGCTGCCCATCTTCCTGCGAAGAGGCAGAGCCAGCATGGAGAGGGAACAGGACCGACTTCCCCCAATTTATGCATATGCCCGAGAATTTGCCAAAGTTGTTAATTACCGAAAGGGCTGCTTGTAGGGAAGTACCATCATCCTTAAGATACAGCAAGGTGTCGTCGGCATATAACGACACCTTCTCCTGTATTGAACCCCTTGTGATCCCCCGAATTTCCGGTGCAGCACGGAGGAGGGCAGCCATGGGCTCAATCGCCAGGGCGAAAAGTCCCGGCGAAAGAGGGCACCCCTGCCTGGTCCCCCTACCCAGGGGGAATGCTGGGGAAAGCACCGTACCCGTGCGTACCCTAGCCGTTGGGGCCCTGTACACCATCTTGACCCAGGAGAGGAAGACTGGACCGAAACCGAACCTGCAAAGTACCTCCCAGAGATAGCCCCACTCAACAGAATCGAAGGCCTTCTCTGCATCTAAAGAGGCCACAATCCCGTCCTCCTCACCCTCCTCTCCAGAGGCCAAGACCGCATACAACCTACGAATGTTTATATCTGTGCCCTTCCCCGGCATAAAGCCTGACTGGTCTTCATGAATAAGAGTAAGTATTACTTCGTTCAGGCGTCTGGCTAGAATTTTAGTAAGTATTTTTGCATCGGCATTAAGCAGGGATATGGGTCGGTATGAAGGGCACAGTTGGGGGTCCTTCCCTGGCTTGGGTATAACCACTATAATGGCTTGTGCCATAGACAGTGGGAGCTCCCCAGTTCGTAGGGTCTCCGTAAGCATTGCATGCATCTTATGTGCTACCTCACCAGTGTATAGTTTATAGAATTTGGGAGGGAGACCGTCTATTCCCGGGGTCTTCCCCGTCTGAATGGAACCCAAGGCCTGCTGAACCTCCTCCAAAGCTATTGGGACATCTAAGGTTTCCCAAGCTGCGTCTGTAAGGACCGGAAGCGTCACCCTGTCTAAAAAGTCTGAGAGCTCGTCCGGAGAATAGTGCGTCTTAGAAGAGTAGTAGTCAGCAAAGCAAGCATTAATATTTACCGGGTCGGATACTAGAGTCCCGTCGCTCTTTCGAATACGGGCTATGGTGGAGATCGAGGATTGTTCCTTGGCCAGCCAGGCTAGAAGCCTGCCTGTTTTGTCCCCTTGTTCGAATATTCTCTGTGTCTGGGCCAATTGGCGTTTATTTGCCTTGGCCACTCTAAGTAGCATAACCTCCCGATAGGCCACCCTCATATCCTGTGCTATAATTGGGTTAGAGGTAAGGGCAAACCTAGTCTCTAACTCTCGGGCCTTAGCTTCCGCTTCCTCCAATAACATTGCGTCGTTTCTACATTCCCTGGCTATGGATGACATATAACAACCTCTAATGTAGGCTTTAAAGGTGTCCCATACAGTCCCTGGTGTGGCGGAATTGGCATTCGATAACCAGAATTGTTTGATCTCTTTGACCATCTCCACTTCTATAGTGGGATGTTCAATCCAGAACCGAGACAGCCGCCAGATTCTATCTGCCTGTGGGGTAGCAGATTGCAGCGTACACAGCAGCGGGGAGTGGTCAGATATCCCTCTTGGGAGTATCTCAATATCTATAATTTTGGGAAGCATGGGTAAACTGGCATAGAGAAGGTCAATACGAGATAATGTATTATAGGAGGAGGAGTGACATGTGTACATACGATCCGATGGGTGTTTCCATCGCCACACGTCTTCCAATCCCATTGTCTGGGACCAACGGGACAACGCCGAATCAGTGGCGGGGTCCGGGGACAATTTATCTAGAGAGGGGTTCGGAGGGATATTGAAATCCCCCGTTAGGATCATGTTATCCGTGGGGAACTGGGCAATCAGGGTAACTATTTTCTGTAAGAGGGAAAGATTAGCCGGAGGCGGCAGATAAACGCCCACCACCACCACGGCTATTGTATCAATAACAGCGTGTAACAGCACATATCTGCCTTTTGGATCTATGAGTACATCTAGGGGTTCAAAATTAAGGGATCTATGGACCAAGATACTGACACCCCTGGCATAACTAGTGTGCGCATGGTAATGGTGTCCCACCCATGGTCTCTTCAGTCCCATCACTCTACCTCCCACCAAGTGTGTCTCCTGGAGAATGCAGATATGTGGAGTATACTTTTTAAGGTAGTCAAAAACTAGAGATCGCTTGATTTTATGGTTAAGACCTCTGACATTCCAGGACAAGATCTTTAATGGAGCCATATCCCGGAAGGACAGATAAATTGAACGGGGAACCACATACCTCGGGGGCTTACGGGAGAACCCCCCCCTCCCCACCCCACCCCCATCAGTGGGCAAGCAGGGAGCCCGCAGGAAGGTGTTAGGACAGGAGGCTTCCTAGCGTAACCTAATCCTCTGATGTTATAGAACCATTTGTAATGAAATGCATTCAAGCATGTAGGTATAAGAAAACCAAGAACAAATATAAACCAAAACAAACAAAAAAAACCAAACTTCCCTCCCAGCCCACCCCACACCCCTTTAATTGAACCTCGGGGTGTTCGAGTACCCATAACAACCTAAAAGAAAAAAACAACTTAAATGTAGGAGAAAGCTCCTATAGGGGGCAGTGTGTAGCAATCGACACACCTAGGACCTAATGGAGCGCAGGGACTCCATTACGCGCATTACCTGTAGGCCATTGCTGATAAAAAGGAAAAACATGGTAGGGGAACACAGAAACCCTTCAGCATCTACAGAGCAACTCACACTTAGATCACTCTAATGCCGCGTACACACGGTCGTACTTTTCGTCTACAAAAGTCCAACGGACGCTGACGGACTAAAGCTGGCTGGTAATCCGATCGTGTGTGGGCTTCTCCGGACTTTCAACGTACTTTTTTAGCCTCAAATCCGACGTACTTTAGATTTGAAACATGCTTTAAAACTTTACTTCGTAACTACGACGGACCCCGAAATCCGCTCGTCTGTGTGCTAGTCCGACGGACAAAAAGCCACGCTAGGGCACCTATTGGCTACTGGCTATGAACTTCCTTATTTTAGTCCGGTGTACGTCATCACGTACGAATCCGACCGACTTTTGTGTGGTCGTGTGTAGGCAAGTCCGTTCGTTAGAAAGTAGGCCGCAAGTCCGCCGCAAGTCCACCGAAAGTCTGCCGGAAGTCTGTCGGACAGGCTGTCTGACTTTTGTAGACGAAAAGTACGACCGTGTGTACGCGGCATAAGGGTACAATCTTAGTTACACGAGCTATTCGCTCAACCTGTAGAAAGGAAACAAGGTTAAACAGTACATATTAAACAATTATGCTTCTCAATTGAGACTGAACCAAGGAAGAAAACTTTCCACCCCTAACCTCTTGATCTGGTCGGCAGTTCCATAGGCGGATCACAGTTCTGGTGGAGATGCCTAATGCCGCGTACACACGGTCGTACTTTTCGTCTACAAAAGTCAGACAGCCTGTCCGACAGACTTCCGGCAGACTTTCGGTGGACTTGCGGCGGACTTGCGGCCTACTTTCTAACGAACGGACTTGCCTACACACGACCACACAAAAGTCGGTCGGATTCGTACGTGATGACGTACACCGGACTAAAATAAGGAAGTTCATAGCCAGTAGCCAATAGGTGCCCTAGCGTGGCTTTTTGTCCGTCGGACTAGCACACAGACGAGCGGATTTCGGGGTCCGTCGTAGTTACGAAGTAAAGTTTTGAAGCATGTTTCAAATCTAAAGTACGTCGGATTTGAGGCTAAAAAAGTCAGTTGAAAGTCCGGAGAAGCCCACACACGATCGGATTACCAGCCAGCTTTAGTCCGTCAGCGTCCGTTGGACTTTTGTAGACGAAAAGTACGACCGTGTGTACGCGGCATAAGTCACGTTTAATCAGATGACTCTGGCGGTAAGAAGCCCGGAGAAACAACTTCAGCCCCCCGCCCATCTCCACCTCTTAAATGCAAGATCCATCCCTCACTTGTCAGCACTGGAGAAGGGGGTAAAAATTAAGAGTATGGATTCCAGTAGAATCGGCATCTAGGGGGGCCACAGGAGGGAGGGGGGGGAACCAGCGGCAAAGAGGGTCAAACGCCACAGGTGAGTCAAAGGTGGCAGTCTCCCCCCAACCCCGAGTACCAGACCGTTCAGTGAAATATCGGTCACCTCCCATGTCAACACCAGACATTACATCCAGTTCACCTTCTAGATCTTGTCTCCAAGAAAGACAAATGCATCACTCTCTGTGGTCTGCCGGGTTCAGATAAAGAGGAGGTTGCAAAAATGAAAAACTACTTTTCTTACCGCCAAACATCTCGGGTAAAGTAAAGGGGTATTCTTGGTGGCCTCTGATTTACAAATCAATGATTGCGTGGCAAGGAGTCGAGCCATCTGGACGCCTCTTCCGGGGAAGTGAAGAATTTTGTAGCCTCATCGTCCACCACTCTAAGCCGCGCTGGGAATAGCATGCTGTATTTGAGCCCCCTGGTGCGCATTTGGGCTTTGACTTAATCGAATGTCCTACGCTGTCTTTGCGTCTCGACTGAATAATCAGGGAACAGCATAATCTTCGTGTTTTCGGATCTCAGTTCCCCAGCTTTCCTGGCTTCCTTATCTAACTTTTCAATTTCCGCTTTATTAGACTTGTTGATGTGTGAGGCTATTTGGATTAAGTGGCCTCTAAGAACTGCCTTGTGAGCTGCCCAAAGGCAGGAGGGACTAACATCGGGTGTGTCGTTGGTATGAAAATAGTTTTGGATATGCTTTTCGATTTCTGTTGCTCTGGTCGGATCACTCAAGATGGACTCATTGAGTCTCCAGCGTCTATCAGGGTTCTGACACCCCTGGCGGCAAAGTGTCAGGACTACCATGGAGTGATCCGACCAGACCACATCTTTGATTAATGCTTTGTTTGTTAGTGGGACGGAGGTTGATGTAAGGAGGATATGGTCAATCCTCGCGAACGATCCATGAGGGTTCGAGTAGTAAAATCTTGAGTAGTAGGATTTACTTCCCTCCAAATGTCAATTAGTCCATGTTGAAATAGCAATTTGGCTATTCGGAGGCTTTGTTTGGAAGGTCTAGTGAGACGTTTGCCCGGTGGTCTGGACTTGTCCAGCCCCTGGTCGAAAGCAGTATTGGAGTCACCTCCAAAGATCACCGTGCCTTCCACTAGTGGAGTCAGAGTCGTAAACATGTTTTAGAAAAAGGCCAATTGGCCTCTATTGGGGGCAAAGTATGATATAAACGTGTATAATCGGCCATCTAGATCACCCACTAGAAGTATGTACCTGCCTTCCGGGTCTTTATGTTCTGACTTTAGGGTGAATTTGCATCTCTTAGAAATGAAAATGCCTACTCCCTTAGTCTTGTTTTCGGCATTGGCCAATGAAAAGAAGGAATAACTGGAGTGTATGAAAGATGGGCAGAAACTTTTTGGGAAGTGGGTTTCCTGTAAAAGGACTACGTCGTTTTTTTGTGCGTGCATGTAGTGAAAAACTTTACGTCTTTTAATGGGTGAGTTTAAGCCCTGCACATTATGTGTTACTACCTTGAGAGGTATTTGCACTAGAGGAGTATCAGCCATTGAGCAGAGGTGGGGGGCGATCTGGGAATACATCAGCACTTACCAACATGAGTTCATGGTGTCAGAGACTAATCACAGGCCAGGCTGGGACCTCGGAGGGTGGCAGGTAGCATCGGGGGGTTTCCCCCCAGTCAACCTCTGTAAAGAGACTACAGTAAATGTTTTGTTAAAGAGAGAGGAAATGAAAGGTGAAAGGAAAGGCGGTAGACAAGAGAGTCTTCCGTAGGGTGGAGGTGACAGAATCCTCCATCTATGAGTAGGTGGAACTCTAGGGTCCCTCTAACCAGCAGGGACTAAACTTGTCTAGAGAAGGGAGTAAACCTGTTCTACTAGACAAGAAGGGGTGCATGAACATCACCCCAGCAGATAGGTCTCAAAAACTATGTCGATATGGACATCAAAAAATATAACCTAAAACAGGCACTGGGCCCTTAAAGACAAAAAAAAAAAGAGAACAATTTACCTCGAGCATACTAAAATAAAAGAGAGGGATAATAGAGCAGGGGGTGAATCTACATATAGCCTTCAATAATAGCAATGTAGGACAGTGAACAATCATATAAAAGGGATAGATAACTGGATCCATACAGGGTAATATTACCCACGGGGAAGGGGTGATGGAAGGGGGACATTTGGAAGGACTTGGATACGCTAGATATCATATTTAGTGGTAGAGATGAGAGAGAAAAAGGCCCCTATGGTGGGCCATAGTAAATTTTGATATCCCCACTCTATCTCCTCCCTTCAGCCATTCACAAGGGGGTATGAACGAGAGGGGAAGCCTGACCACTTAGCACGTCTAGTGCAATTTTAAAGGTCTTCACAACCCCGGGTGGGGTCACTCGTGAGACCCCCTCGGCTGAGGTGAAGGTTCAGGCCAAGGAGTGCACATCTCACGAGAAACCAAAATGGGGTGTGATTCTCCCCAGATTGCCGAGGGGTCCATGAGGACAGGTAAAGACATTTAAGTCCGTAGAGTCAAGAGAGTCATGGGGGGACTGTTTCCTTTGATTTCTAAGGAGTCCATACTGGAGTCAGAGGGCTGGTTGGAAGTTGCCTTTTAGCTGAGTTTGGATTCGATCCCGACGGTGGAGGACTAGAGTCCTGGCTGATGAGACCCAAGTGAAGCAAAAGTTTTTCTCCTTCTTGAAGCGAGCCGAAGGTGTACGATTTGCCTTTCCAGAGGAATTTGGGCTGGAACGGGAAGAGCCACTAATACTTGATTGCTTTGTCCATCAGGATTTGTAGTAGTGGCTTCAAAGATCTCCTTTTTTGGATGGTAGATGGAGAAAGGTCTGCAAAAATTTGCAATTGGTGGCCCTGGAAGACAATTTTAGGCAGGGTTCTAGATTTCCACATTACTTCTTCCTTTACAAAGTAGAAATGTGGTTTGACCACGATGTCACGGGGAAGACCGTCTGCTCTAGGTGGTTTGAGAGCTCTGTGAGCCAGGTTCAGCTCCAATCTGTGTTGCGGAGTGTCAGGGAGTAAATCCTTGATGAAGAAGATTGAGAGGTAATGACTCGGTATAGCAGGGGCAGACTGAAGTGGGTAAGGAGGAGGGACAGATTTGTGCCCCTTTTGTGTGGCTTTTAGGTGTTCTTGTCAACAGGCTGAGTGGTTGGACTTTATATGCCTTGTTAGGCATGTGGTACCCAAATGGTTGGTGTTTTTGCCACGTTTGATGTGCCTGAGACACAGTTTGCAGATAGCAACAGTGCAATCTGCTGCAGATGTGCTGAAAAAGGCCCAGACAGCTGAGCTTTGGGGAGTGGCCCGGGAAATAACAGCTGCAGAATGTGATGGAATACGGTGGCTGCTCTCTACTCTTTCTTGATGTCTGTCTCCTTGGGGTTGTGCCGCCTCACCTTCAGTTTCCTCCTCTGCTTTATCTGGCACCCAATTTGCATCAGTGACCTCATCATCATCATCATCATCATCATCCCCTTCTCCTCCATCTTCATCATTACCACTGGAACATGAATGCCAATTTGTCTACCAGTGTTCCTCCCTCTCTCTAGGCTCATGTTCCTGTCATCCCCAACCTCAGAACCAACATCTGAATCCAGTAATGGCTGGGCATCATCAAGGCACAAGTGGCTGACCGTGTGGTCAAATAACTTAGCTGACTCCTCAATGGCTGATGTTGGGGCTATGGCAGGAATAGATGTGGACAAGGAGGTAGGTTTATTCACTCTGGCAACTGTAGGGGACTGCACACTTGTCTCTGCTTGCATGACAGAGAATTGGGAGGATGAGGAGGGTTTAGTAAGCCAGTCCACCACCTCCTCGTCATGATGTGGCTGGATAGCATGGCCAAACTCACTAAACAGAGGAAATGATGCCCTGCCTGAGGAGTGACCACCACGTCCACTTTTGCCTGTGGACACATTTGTTGCTGCCCCCCTTACAGTGCCAAGGAAACGTCTGCCTCTCCTTGTTGTCCTCCCAGACATTATTGGAATGGAGGGGGCGGAGCTTATAAGCAAATGTAAAAAAGAAGTTGAAATCTGTACATATATGCACTTTAATCATTGTAAAGAGGTGTTTGGTGTTCTTTAATTTGAGTAATCAAGCTACACAGACACGCTCCACAGATACACTATAATATACTGCAATATAATACTCCAAACGTACAGTGATGCACAGAACTATATGGCGTTAAACTGGCAGTAACGCACGCAAAACAATATGGCATTAAACTGGCAGTAATGCACACAAAACGATATGGCATTAAACTGGCAGTAACGCACGCAAAACTATATGAGGTTAAACTGGCAGTAACGCTTACAGAAGTAAATGGCGTTAAACTGGCAGTAATGCACAAAACTATATGGCGTTAAACTGGCAGTAACGCACACAAAACTATATGGCGTTAAACTGGCAGTAACGCGTATGGAAGTAAATGGAGTTAAACTGGCAGTAACGCACACAGAACTATATGTGTTAAACTGGCAGTAACGCACACAGAACTATAGAGAGTTAAACTGGCAGTAACGCACACAGAACTATATGGCGTTAAACTGGCAGTAATGCACACAGAACTATTTGGCATTAAACTGGCAGTAACACACACAGAAGCAAATGGTATAAAACTGGCAGTAATGCACAAAACTATATGGCGTTAAACTGGCAGTAACGCACACAGAACTATATGGCGTTAAACTGGCAGTAACGCACACAGAACTATATGGCGTTAAACTGGCAGTAACGCACACAGAAGTAAATGGCGTTAAACTGGCAGTAACGCACAAAACTATATGGCGTTAAACTGTCAGTAATGCACACAAAACGATATGGCGTTAAACTGGCAGTAACACACGCAAAACTATATGGCGTTAAACTGGCAGTAACGCACACATAAGTAAAGGGCGTTAAACTGGCAGTAACGCACAAAACTATATGGCGTTAAACTGTCAGTAATGCACACAAAATGATATGGTGTTAAATTGTCAGTAACGCACGCAAAACTATACGGCGTTAAACTGGCAGTAATGCACACAGAACTATATGGTGTTAAACTGGCAGTAACGCGCGCAAAACGATATGCCATTAAACTGGCAGTAATGCACACAAAACAATATGGCGTTAAACTGGCAGTAACGCACACAGAAGTAAATGGCATTAAACTGGCATTAACGCACACAGAGGTAAATGGCGTTTAACTGGCAGTAACGCAAACAAATAGACGTGTTCAACTACACTGATGCTATCTGAACTGTCCCTACTCTAGCTATACACTAATGTCAAGATTGCTGACACTGTCTCACTACACTATACTGAGACTATATGAGCTGTCCCTACTCTAGCTGCACACTATGCAAAGCTGAATGATGGTCCTCCTCACTACACTCACACTATCCCCAGGGCTGTGTTTAATACTGATTGGACCCTGGGCAAACATTTTCCTGGGGCCCCCTTGGCCCAACACCACCACTGACCCCCACTATGCAATTTCTGAGACATACAATAAATAGCAGGTAGACTCAAAATCAGTTTACTGAGTAGATCAGACAGCAACTGCAACTGGTTGTCAGAGGTTACAGCATGAAACAAAAAGAAGAGAGGGCGCACCAACCTAGCGCATTACCACTGATAGCGTTTATTAAAAAGTAAAATAACAAGTGATGTACTCACAAACAAGCTTGAAATACAGGCATGGACATGGACTGCAGGTATGCAGTAACAGACATCAGGATAAAAGTGGGACCGGACATCAGGTAGATGCGGCAACGGCTAACGCGTTTCGGGGGCGAGCCCCTTTCCTCAGAGCCTAAGCGGGTGGTAACTGCTCACAGGTAAGAGCTCCTCTATATATATGCGCATGCATGTGACCAAGCCTCCCAGTAATCACCAGCACCAGCCCACCATGGCCACTCCCACTTCCTAAAAGCAAAACCCTCCCAGCTGAAAGGACCCTCTCTGATGTCACCATGTCTTCATAGTAACACATAGTTATCTCACATCCATGAAAAGAACGTGCATATTAGTCAATCATTATTATTGGTATAATAGGTGTACCCAATCATAGTGCACAATAAAGGACTTTACCTGCGGGCTAATACAGACCATCTAGGGCTATGATCAGGCCACATGGCAAATATAGATGTAAATGTGGATGAAAACAGGCGAAAGTAACCATATCATCTGTGCCACCTCTGCAAATCAATCAATCATAGTGCACAAGAAGGGACTTTACCTGGGGGCTAATTAAGAACTGTCCAGGGCTATAATACGGTCACATCACAAATGTAGATGTAAGTATAGGTGTGGACAGGCAGAAGTAGCAGTGCCATCTGTGCCACCTCTGCAAATAGGAGAAGTAGTATGGGCTGTACGTACCGGAGAGGGCTACAGAGGACCTTCAGATGGCTTCAGAGGGCTCCAGACGCCAGTGGAATGCACGCAATGCTACCTCCGACCAATTCAGCCCATACACTCGCTGTGAGCGAAAATGCCTGTGTCTCTTGCGGATCCATCTAGGATGGTGGTTGCTTCGGGCATGGAGGTAGGAATTGCCAGCACTTGCCAGCACTCCTAGATGGATCTGCAATGTTCCATACGGCCAGTTTTGCAGACTTAGGCGGACGTGCACCCTGAAACAAGACTATGAGGAACAAAGCCTTGTCCTAAAGACCAAATTTAAAGAAAAGGGGTATAAGGAAGATCATATTGAGGAAGCCTTCAAGAAATACCTTGAGTTGTACGACAACGATGGAGGTGATGGCACAAGAAGATTGAGACCTCACGAAGATGGATCAAAACAATCACAGCTACAAGTACGTTTCTGTACGAGGTTCAATAATAAGGCCCCCTTAATTTATAAAATCTTCAAGAAAAATTGGAGGATTTTAGAATCGGATCCAGTTCTGAAGACTAGCCTTCCTCCAAACCCAAATTTGGTTTTTAGAAGACCAAAAGACCTGAGGAGCCTTATTGCCTCAAGTAGGGTGAAAAAGACCAAAAACAGAGGACTCAATAGCCCCTGGACAACAATATTTGACCAAAAGGGCAGTTATAGATGTGGGAGCTCAAACTGCGGAAACTGTACCTATATGTGTCATAGAAAAAAAGACATAGTAGGAGCAGACGGCAAGATCCACAAGATAAAACAATTTATTAACTGCGGCACTGCATATGTGATTTATGGTCTTTTTTGTCCATGTGGCCGCCTATATATCGGTCGGACCTCTGGACCTATGAGAACGAGAATGAATGAACATAGAAGTAATATCTCAACTAAGAAAAACAAATATTCTCTACCAAGGCACTTTCTAGAGGTTCACGATAGTAACATAGATGGCCTTAGGGTGTTTGGCTTAGAAGCTATGCCCAATGATCTCGACAGTGGCAAAAAGTACCAGCTACTGTGTACCAGAGGCCTATTGGATTTTCACCTTGGGGACTTTGGCCCCGAAAGGCCTCAACGAAGAGATAGAATTACATAGTGTCCTATGATATGTGCCATCCTTGCCTGTTTGCCACTTCCCTCCTTATCTTGGTCCCTCACGATATTCAAGTACATTGATCAATTCAATGTCTTCATATCGTTTGTGACAGTAGAATCTCCCCCTCCGTTCCCCCCCCCCCCCCCCCCCCCGCTTAGAGTTTCCTCCCTCCTATACATATACATCTCCCATGGCCATGGGAGACATCGAAAACCCATCCTTAGACTGGGAGGGTCCCCATCCGATTTGCTGGGGTCCCCTTCCCTGCTAGATCTAGTTAGACATTTATTATATGCAGTATAGGGTTCCTTTTATATGATTGATTTATGGTGTTTTTATGGGGGGTTTTATTATATATACTTTATGTGCATTTGCAACAGTATATGTGTCCTTTATATTGGGTATAGTTCACATCATTTGTGACCCACCAGAAACCAGCAGAGACATGGCGCTAGAGAGTCCTAGGTTAAGAATATATCACCCATTTTTGGTGCTCTATTTTATTTATTTTTATTTTTTGCTATAGCTCTAGCTATATATGATATATGTCAAGAATGGGTCGGCAGGAGCGCATTTATTTGTGCACATATGTTGTGCTCACCTCCCTATTGTAAAAGTTCCATGATTTTATTACCAACAGCAATCATTGTGTCTCGATTGTACTGTGAATTTTATATTTTGTTTGTAATTTTAACCTTATTTATTTTATTTTATGTCCCAATATTGGATCAAGTAAGGTTAATTACTTCCCTCATGTACACCAACATTTATTCTTTGAGAGGGCATGTGCGTATACATACACATACATGGAAAGTCTTTAGTTGAGGTCTGCCTTGCGATTCATTATGTATTGCAATGCAGTATATAGATGCGGATGCGACTTTCATTTTATTTAATTTATTTTATAATATAATATTCTGTTTTTAACAACATATATAACATTTTTATGTAGGTTTTTCCAATATATTGTTGCGGATATATTTCATATCTGCTAATAATAATTTTTTCCACACTGACTATAACGATTAGTTTATTAATATAACAATACAATTTTATTCAATTGTACATTTTTACTAGGGGACTCTCTAGTGACTGCTCGGTGAGTTGATCTCCTCTTTGTATTGTGTTTATGATGCCTGTGTCTCTTGAATCATTCCCGACATCAGCATCAGCCTCCCCCCTCTGACCCCCCCCTTCCCTCCTCCCTTCCCCTCCCCCTGATGGTGTGGTTCCAATACCAGTGCATTTGCAATGTACAACATCATGCTGAGTCAACCCAGGTGACGACCAGCCTCACATATCCTTCCACTTCTGCGAGCCTGCGCAGAGAGGATGCGTGCGCACCCATACATTTTCGCTCACAGCGAGTGTATGGGCTGAAGTGGTCGGAGGTAGTGAGGTGGAACGCATATCCACCCGCTCTTCCGGCCTGTGTCCACTGCGCATGCGCGGGCGGAAATGACGTTTTAGGTAGCCGGAAATCGCCGGTGGAACGCAATCGTATCCGTACTTCCGGGTCCTCAAGGCGGCGTGCCTTCCACCGGCGTCTGGAGCCCTCTGAAGCCATCTGAAGGTCCTCTGTAGCCCTCTCCGGTACGTACAGCCCATACTACTTCTCCTATTTGCAGAGGTGGCACAGATGGCACTGCTACTTCTGCCTGTCCACACCTATACTTACATCTACATTTTCGATGTGACCGTATTATAGCCCTGGACAGTCCTTAATTAGCCCGCAGGTAAAGTCCCTTCTTGTGCACTATGATTGATTGATTTGCAGAGGTGGCAGAGATGATATGGTTACTTTTGCCTGTTTTCATCCACATTTACATCTATATTTGCCATGTGGCCAGACCATAGCCCTAGATGGTCTGTATTAGCCCGCAGGTAAAGTCCTTTATTGTGCACTATGATTGGGTACACCTATTATACCAATAATAACGATTGACTAATATGCACGTTCTTTTCATTGATGTGAGATTACCATGGTGTTACTATGAAGACATGGTGACATCAGAGAGGGTCCTTTCAGCTGGGAGGGTTTTGCTTTTAGGAAGTGGGAGTGGCCATGGTGGGCTGGTGCTGGTGATTACTGGGAGGCTTGGTCACATGCATGCACATATATATAGAGGAGCTATTACCTGTGAGCAGTTACCACCCGCTTAGGCTCTGAGGAAAGGGGCTCGCCCCTGAAACGCGTTAGCCGTTGCCGCATCTACCTGATGTCCGGTCCCACTTTTATCCTGATGTCTGTTACTGCATACCTGCAGTCTATATCCATGCCTGTATTTCAAGCTTGTTTGTGAGTACATCACTTGTTATTTTACTTTTTAATAAACGCTATCAGTGGTAATGCGCTAGGTCGGTGCGCCCTCTCTTCTTTTTGTTTCTTTTTGTAGTTTTTGAATGCCCAACGTTCTGAAGAGGGCTGCAAGACGCCAGATACCACTGAAGCCTTTTGGCCTTATCACTCACTGAGAATCTAGACACTTGAGCGCAGGAGAGAGATTTTCTCTTTTGGTTAGAGGTTACAGCATATCGTTACCAGTTACTGACTGATTGCCAGAGGTTACAGCACACATTACAGCTCACTGATTGGTTGCTGGAGGTTATAAAGCACATCATTTCTACTTGCTGATTGGTTGCTAAAGGTTACTGCACATCATAGTCACTCGTTCATTGGTTGTTAGAGGTTACTGAACATTATTACCGCTCATCCATTGGTTGCTACAACTTACTGCACATTATTACTGCTCACTGATTGGTTGCTAGAGCTTACTGCTCATCATTACCACTCACTGATTGATTGCTAGAGCTCACTGCACATCATTACTGCTCACCCATTGGTAGCTAGAGATAATAGCACGTAATTTCTGCTCATTGATTGGTTGCTAGAGGTTACTGCACATCATTACTGCTCCCTGATTGGTTGCGAGAGGTTACTGCACATCATTACTGCTCATTGCTTGGTTGCTAGAGGTTACAGCACATTGTTACTGCTCACTGATTGGTCGCTAGAGGTTACTGCACATCATTACTGCTCCCTGATGTTGGCCTGGTGTTGCAGACCCCAGACACACTCTTCTCTTGGTCTCTCTGAGACCTTGCGGCCCAAACCTCTGTTACGCACAGCCACACACTGACCATGACTCCCTGTCCCAGGTTTCATCCTATCCTAGTTCCAATGCCATGAGAGTGAGACCTTGCTGTCAGCCCCTCCATTCCACACAGCCACACACTAACTCTTCCAGCATCACAACATGACATCTCAGAGCTAGAAAGGAAGTTGGTGCTGAAAGATTGGGGGGGTATGTGTGTGTATAATACATTGGGGGGGGGCACTCAGTATATATCATACACGGGGACCAGTGTATATATAATATATGGGGAGTCAGTGTACATATATAAAATTCTGTGTATATAAAATATATGGGGTAATGGATGGGGTTAGTGTATATATAATATATGGGTTAGTGTATATAATTAATGGGGGGTAGTGTGTATATAATAGATGGGGGTAGTGTATATACTGTATAATATATGGGGGTAGTGTATATAATTTATGGGGGTAGTGTGTATATAATACAGCCCTCAAATTTTCAACTCGCCTACTTGCATTTTGCGAGTGGAAAATGAGGGCCTGCGAGCTGGGCTGCCTGGGAGTGTGGGGGCGAGCACCGCCAGCAGGTGGGGTTGATCGAGAGATGTTCTCCCAGTAATCGCCCCGGTGGAAGAGAGCATGGAGGAAGAGGAGAGCCACAGGGTCACCGAACGGTAGAGCACACTGTTACAGCTTACATTAAAATTGCCTCCACTCTGCTCACCGTCACACACAGCCCCGCCTCCTCCTAACCCTGTGCCTGTGATAGACAAAATGCGGGTCCAATGCTGGGATGCGTCTATCACAGGCGCGGGGTCAGGAGGAGGCGGGGCTGTGTGTGACGGCGAGCAGAGCAGAGGCAATTTCAATGTAAGCTGTAGCAGCATGCTATTCGTGATCACGTGGCTCTCCTCTTCCTCCAGTCATGATCCGGCCACCCTCCCTCTTCCTTCACCCTGGCGAGGCTGCAATGGTGGGCACAGTGAGGCTGCAATGTGGGGCACAGTGAGGCTGCAATGGGGGCACGGTGAGCAGGGGCGTAACTAGAAATGACAGGGCCCCATAACAAAATGTTGTATGGGCCCCCCCTGCAAACAGTCCCCCCCACACAAAAAAAAAAAACTAATGCCATTGAACAACAGATTACCACACTCATGTGGCACAGTACCCAGCCAACAGCTTATATTAATTTCGAACAACAAAACAAAAATTTGCCAATAAAATCTACAGTTTACATTCAGTACATTATAGTGTAAGTAAAGTCAAAAAAGTTTTTTCAAGTTTTGCACCCCCACAACTAACGCCCCAGGGCTTGTGGGGAAGAGGCCCTTGTCCCCATCTGCACGGAGACAAGGTGCTTTTCCAGGCACTGTGCAAAACAGATGACAGTCTGTCTCTCACTCCCTTCCTACCTCCTGTCCAGACTCCAGAGCCTCCTCATGTGCAAAAAACGGTGTCCCTTCACAGGCGTGTTCGAGGGGGGCCTGGGAGGCTTAACAGTAAACCTAATTTCCTCATCCTCCCTGGGCATAGTTGCAAAGCGCGCCGCGGCGATAAATTGGCATGGTTTAAGCGTAATTTTGGGCGTGGCTTAAAGGGACATGACTCAAAGGGGGTGTGGTTAGAGTCTGAGATGAACGAGGTATGGAGGGAGAAACAAAGGAAGAAAGAGAGAGAGAAGGAAGGAAAAAAAGAGGGATGGAGGGACAGCAGCCCCAGATCCTACACCACAATAGAAATATGTGTATTCCAGAAAGTTTAACAATAAGCAGATAAAGATACTCCAAACATCTGGTGTTAAGAGCTTCAATCATCCCGACACCATGATTGTTATGGTGTCAGGGTGATTGAAGTGCATTATTTCTATTATTACATTGTAATATAAAATGAAATAGTTCAACTCACCATAATGCAGAATCAGTGGGAGCTCTGAGGGTGTCACTTGCCACCAGATGCCATCAGGTGTCCCCAGCGGAGTGCCTCCTTACATCTCAGGTGTCCCCAGCGGAGTGTTTCCTTACATCTCTGGTGTTACTGTCCCCAGCCAGCGGAGTGTTCCCTTACATCTCAGGTGTCACTGTCCCCAGCCAGCGGAGTGCTTCCTTACATCTCAGGTGTCACTGTCCCCATCCAGCGGAGTGCTTCCTTACATCTCTGGTGTTACTGTCCCCAGCCAGCGGAGTGCTTCCTTACATCTATGGTTTCACTGTCCATAGCCAGCGGAGTGCTTCCTTACATCTCTGGTGTCACTTTCCCCAGCCAGCGGAGTGCTTCCTTACATCTCAGGTGTCACTGTCCCCAGCCAGCGGAGTGCTTCCTTACATGTCAGGTGTCACTGTCCCCAGCCAGCGGTGTGCTTCCTTACATCTCAGGTGTCACTGTCCATAGCCAGCGGAGTGCTTCCTTACATCTCAGGTGTCACTGTCCCCAGCCAGCGGAGTGCCTCCTTACATCTCAGGTGTCACTGTCCCTAGCCAGCGGAGTGCTTCCTTACATCTCAGGTGTCACTGTCCCCAGCCAGCGGAGTGCTTCCTTACATCTCAGGCGTCACTGTCCATAGCCAGCGGAGTGCTTCCTTACATCTCAGGTGTCACTGTCCCCAGCCAGCGGAGTGCTTCCTTACATCTCAGGTGTCACTGTCCCTAGCCAGCAGAGTGCCTCCTTCCATCTCAGGTGTCACTGTGCCCAGCCAGCGGAGTGCTTCCTTACATCTCAGGTGTCACTGTCCCCAGCTAGCGGAGTGCCTCCTTACATCTCAGGTGTCACTGTCCCCAGCCAGCGGAGTGCCTCCTTACATCTCAGGTGTCACTGTCCCCAGCTAGCGGAGTGCTTCCTTACATCTCAGGTGTCACTGTCCCCAGCCAGCGGAGTGCCTCCTTACATCTCAGGTGTTACTGTCCCCAGCCAGCAGAGTGCCTCCTTACATCTCAGGTGTCACTGTCCCCAGCCAGCGGAGTGCCTCCTTACATCTCAGGTGTCACTGTCCCCAGCCAGCGGAGTGCTTCCTTACATCTCTGGTGTCCCCAGCGGAGTGTTTCCTTACATCTCAGCCCCCCCCCCATTGGAGCCCTTCTATATCCCAGCAGAGCAGGAGACTCTGTTGGAAAATCTGACAGAACACCGCCATTACTGAAGCCTGAGGGGGAACAAAATAGAGGCGGAGCCGGCCGGCTGCAATAGAAATTGAGCTGCGGCACCGCCCACCCCCCACCCCTTTCTACAACAGATCACAGATGACAGACAGGCCGGGGGTGGGCGGCGCCGCAGCTCTGTTTCTATTGTGGACACTCCTCGGCAGGCTCTGCTGGTCTTCAGGAAAATGGCGGCTGGCGGAGACATTATCTCCGCTGGTCACGGACCTCTAGCGGCGGCGGTGGGCGGCGGTGGGCGGCGAAAAATTGGTAAAAAAGAATTTATATGGGCAACTATGTCGGGGCCCCACTCGGCTGCGGGCCCCATAGCGCACGCATGGCTTGCTATGGCGGTAGTTCCGCCACTGACGGTGAGGCTGCAATGGGGGCACAGTAAGGCTGCAATGTTGGTCACAGTGAGGCTGCAATGTTGGGCATGGTGAGGCTGCAATGTTGGGCACAGTGAGGCTGCAATATTGAGCACGGTGAGGCTGCAATGGAGGCACGGTGAGGCTGCAATGGGGGCATGGTGAGGCTGCAATAGGGGCACGGTGAGGCTGCAATTAGCACGGTGAGGCTGCAGTGATGGGCATGGTGAGGCTGCAATGATCGAGGTCAGGTCAGGTCATGCTGCAATGATGGGCACAGGTCACGCTGCACTGATGGGCACAGGTGAGCCTGCATTCATGGGCACTGGCGAGGCTGTGCTGAGGGGAACTGATAAAGTTGTTGTTAATATTTATTTTTGTAACTTAATTCTGTATAAGTCATTTAAGTGTCATTTCACGAGATAATTTATAAGGGCGTGATTAGGGGCAGAATTAGGGGTGGGGCAAGGTAGGGGTTGGGCAGGGAAACTGGTGGCCAGTAACCCTTCAGGCCTGGCTAGTAGCTCAGGACTTGAAATTTTGAGGCCTGTATAATACATGGGGGTAGTGTATATATAATATATGGGTATTAGTGTGTATAATATATGGGGGTTAGTTTATATAATTTATGGGGGGTATTGTGTATATAATATATGGGGGTAGTGTGTATATACTATATGGGGGTAGTGTGTATATAATACATAGGAGGTAGTGTATATATAATATATGGGGGTTAGTGTATATAATTTATGGGGGGTAGGGTATATAATTTATGGGGGGGTAGTGTGTATATAATATATGAGGGTTAGTGTATACAGTATCTCACAAAAGTGAGTACACCCCTCACATTTAAAAAAAAAAATATTATTTCTTTTCATGTGACAATACTGAAGAAATTACACTTTGCTACAATGTGAAGTAGTGAGTGTACAGCTTGTATAACAGTGTAAATTTGCTGTCCCCTCAAAATAACTCAACACACATCCATTAATGTCTAAATTGCTGGCAACAAAAGTGAGTACACCCCTAAGTGAAAATGTCTAAATTGGGCCCATGAAGCTATCCCTCGTTAGTGTTACAAGGTCTCAGGTGTCAGTGGGGAGCAGGTGTGTTAAATTTGGTGTTATCGCTCTCACTTTCTAACACTGGTAACTGGAAGTTCAACATGGCACCTCACTGGCAAAGAACTCTCTGAGGATCTGAAAAAAAGAATTGTTGCTCTACATAAAGATGGCCTAGGCTATAAGAAGATTGCCAAGACCCTAAAACTGAGCTGCAGTATGATGGCCAAGACCATACAGTGGTTTAATAGGACAGGTTCCACTCAGAGAAGGCTTCGCTGTGGTCGACCAAAGAAGTTGAGTGCACGTGCTTAGCATCATATCCAGAGGTTGTCTTTGGGAAATAGATGTATGAATCCTGCCAGCATTGCTGCAGAGGTTGAAGGGGTGGGGGGTCAGCCTGTCAGTGCTCAGACCACACACTGCATCAAATTGGTCTGCATGGCTGTCGTCCCAGAAGGAAGCCTCTTCTAAAGATGATGTGCAAGAAAGCCTGCAAACAGTTTGCTGAAGACAAGCTGACTAAGGACATGGATTACTGAGACCAAGATAAACTTATTTGGTTAAGATGATGTCATGCTTCTGTGGCAGCAACCAGGTTAGGAGTACAAATACAAGTGTCCCTTGCCTACAGTCAAGCATTGTGGTGGGAGTGTCATGGTCTGGGGCTGCATGAGTGCTGCCGTCACTGGGGAGCTACAGTTTATTGAGGGAACCATGAATGTCAACATGTACTGTGACATACTAAAGCCGCGCACGATCCCCTCACCTTCAGAGACTGGGCCACAGGGCAGTATTCCAACATGATAACAACCATAAACACACCTCCAAGAAGACCACTGCCTTGCTATAGGAGCTGAGAGTAAAGGTGTTGGACTGGCAAAGCATGTCTCCAGACCTAAACCCTATTGAGCATCTGTGGGGCATCCTCAAACAGGAGGTGGAGGAGCGTAAGGTCTCTAACATCCACCAGCTCGATGATGTCGTCATGGAGGAGTGGACGAGGACTCCAGTGGCAACCTGTGAAGCTCTGGTGAATTCTATGCCCAAGAGGGTTAAGGCAGTGCTGGAAAATAATGGTGGCCACACAAAATATTGATACTTTGGGCCCAATTTGTACATTTTCACTTACGGGTGTACTCACTTTTGTTGCCAGAGGTTTAGACATTAATGGCTGTGTGTTGAGTTATTTTGAGGGGACAGCAAATATACACTGGTATACAAGCTGTACACTCACTACTTTACATTGTAGCAAAGTGTAATTTCTTTAGTGTTGTCACATGAAAAGATATAATAAAATATTTTAAAAAAATGTGAGGGGTGTACTCACTTTTGTGAGATACTGTATTTAATATACTGTATGGGGGGTAGTGTATATAATTTATGGGGGTAGTGTGTATATAATATATGGGAGTTAGTGTATATATAATATATGGGGGTGTTGTATATAATATATGGGAATAATGTATATAATTTATGGGGGGTAGTGTGTATACAGTTGCAATAAAAAGTATGTGAACCCTTTTGGAATGATATGGATTTCTGCACAAATTGGTCATAAAATGTGATCTGATCTTCATCTAAGTCACAACAATAGACAATCACAGTCTGCTTAAACTAATAACACACAAAGAATTAAATGTTACAGTGTTTTTATTGAACACACCATGTAAACATTCACAGTGCAGGTGGAAAAAGTATGTGAACCCCTCGACTAATGAGATCTCCAAGAGCTAATTGGAGTGAGGTGTCAGCCAACGGGAGTACAATCAATGAGATGAGATTGGAGGTGTTGGTTACAGCTGCCCTGCCCTATAAAAAACACACACCAGTTCTGGGTTTGCTTTTCACAAGAAGCATTGCCTGATGTGAATGATGCCTCGCACAAAAGAGCTCTCAGAAGACATACGATTAAGAATTGTGGACTTGCATAAAGCTGTAAAGGGTTATAAAAGTATCTCCAAAAGCCTTGCTATTCATCAGTCCACGGTAAGACAAATTGTCTATAAATGGAGAAAGTTCAGCACTGCTGCTACTCTCCCTAGGAGTTGGCATCCTGTAAAGATAACTACATGAGCACAGCGCAGACTGCTCAATGAGGTGAAGAAGAATCCTAGAGTGTCAGCTAAAGACTTACAAAAGTCTCTGGCATATGCTAACATACCTGTTAGCAAATCTACGATACGTAAAACAATAAACAAGAATGGATTTCATGGGAGGATACCACAGAGGAAGCCACTGCTGTCCAAAAAAAACATTGCTGCACGTTTACAGTTTGCACAAGAGCACCTGGATGTTCCACAGCAGTACTGGCAAAATATTCTGTGGACAGATGAAACCAAAGTTGAGTTGTTTGAAAGAAACACACAACACTATTTGTGGAGAAAAAGAGGCACAGCACACCAACATAAAAGCTCATCCCAGCTGTGAAGTATGGTGGTGGGGGCATCATGGTTTGGGGCTGCTTTTCTGCGTCAGCGCCCTGGATGGATTGCTATCTTTGAAGGAAAAATGAATTCCCAAGTTTATCAAGACATTTTGCAGGAGAACTTAAGGCCATCCGTCCACCAGCTGAAGCTCAACAGAAGATGGGTGTTGCAACAGGACAATGGCCCAAAGCATAGAAGTAAATCAACAACAGAATGGCTTAAACAGAAGAAAATACACCTTGTGGAGTACGCCAGTCAGAGTCCTGACCTCAACCCGATTGAGATGCTGTGGCATGACCTCAAGAAAGCGATTCACACCAAACATCCCAAAATATTGCTGAACTGAAACAGTTCTGTAAAGAGGAATGGTCAAGAATTACTCCTGACCGTTGTGCACGTCTGATCTGCAACTACAGAAAACGTTTGGTTGAAGTTATTGCTGCCAAAGGAGGCTTAACCAGTTATTAAATCCAAGGGTTCACATACTTTTTCCACCTGCACTGTGAATGTTTACATGGTGTGTTCAATAAAAACATGGTAACATTTAATTCTTTGTGTGTTATTAGTTTAAGCAGACTGTGATTGTTTATTGTTGTGACTTAGATGAAGATCAGATCACATTTTATGACCAATTTGTGCAGAAATCCATATCATTCCAAAAGGGTTCACATAGTGCATATATAATATATGAGGGGTAGTGTATATAATTTATGGGGGGTGTATGCAGTGGCTGCATTTGATGTCACAGTGGCCGCATTTGATGGACACACTGGCTGCATTTTATGGGGCACAGTAGCTGCATTTTATGGGGCACAGTGGCTGAATTTTATGGGGCACAGTGGCTGCATTTGATGGCACAGTGGCTGCATTTTTTGGCACAGTGGCTGCATTTGATGGCAAAGTGGCTTCATTTTATGGGGCACAGTAGCTGCAGTTTGTTTGCACACCCCCAAAAATTTTGAGGATGTTGTGCCCCTCAACAATGACAGAGCCCTAGGCCCTGACTATCCCTTGACTGACAATAAACTAATATTCTACACTGACAATTGAAGCAAAATACCACAGTATAGCACACAAAGCAATGCAAAGGTATTTTTTTTTAATCTCGGGGTTCAGCTCCAAGTACATTTTAGAAGAGATCAAGGAATTGTTTACAACAAGCATTTTTACCTTTCTCTGAGATTTGGTTCAAGTTCATGCTGGGCAGCTGCATTCTAGCAAACTGTTTTGTGTTTGTGCGCTAAAATCTTGACGTGGACCTCACACAAATATGCGGCCCCATTAGACTGGGCTTTTTTCCATGGCACGGCGCGCTCCCAGAACAGAGATTGGGGTCTCATCCAGAGCCCTGGGCCCCGTACCAACAATTCCGGGTCACCTGATCACTGTGATAGCCTTTGATTGGCTACCACAGTGATCAGTCATTATGATCCCAACCCATATTTTCTCTCTCTGTGAATGGAGGAGAGAGATTCATCATATCTCTCTCTTTCCTTGCGGAGAAAAAAAAAGTATGTAAAAAAATAAAATAAGAAAAATACCAAAATCAAGATTTCATCTAGGTCAGTGCAAGGGTTAGTGTTTGGGTCAAGGTCAGGGTCAAAGGTCAGGTCAGGTCAGGTTTTTTAAATTAGTATCAGTGTCAGTGTGTGTTTTAGGTAGGATACATTTTTTAAAGAAAAAGCAAAATGCGCACTATTGTTTCTGGGCTATACTACGGGTACAAACAATAACTGGCATACACATATGTGGTATCACTGCAATCGTCAGGAGCAGGAGAATTTATTTTGGGTTGTTGTTTGGTGGAAAGTTATGGAGGTGGCAAGAAATATACAGCTGAATTTAAATAAAACTTGGGTCGGTTTTTCTTTGATAATAAAAAAAATCAGGAGATATTCATTACAATTTACCACAAAATGAAAGCCCAATTTGTCCTGGAAAAAAAAGAAGGTATAATCCACCTGGATGCACAAAGTAGTCAAAGTTGCAAAATTGTGCTTAGGCATTAAGATTTGTTTTACCCTTAGGCGTGAAGGGGTTAAAGATCTCTAGCTGCAATGTCACCCAGTTTTCACCACAAAATGGATAATTTATGAAAACTGGAAAAAAATTACTATAAAACTGGAGCTTTTGCACTAATGATTAGTTAAAGTTCTGCTTTCATTTCTCAATACAATTTAAATTAAATCTAATTGCACTAGCTTCAATTTTGTGCTCTTAATCTTTTCCCTGGTCCAGTCTCTTCCATAGACAAAATTTACAAAGCTTGTTGTTTGAAAATTGTAATTACTACAGCGTGAAGAGCAACATAGAGGTATACATGTTGCTCAGATCTCAGAAATGTATTTATGCTCTTTTGTTTCCAGAGGGAAGAGAGAATATGAAACTAAAACACAAATCTTCTGGACCATTTGTAACCCATTAATATCCAGGTCAATATGGTGTTCCTCAGAAATACACTTTAGTTCTGACAAGGCCAACGACGATCTGCTTGCTCTGTAACAAACTCTAGGTTTTAAATCTGTAGCAGCCATTTGCAAAGATATTTCAGCCCACTTGTAGATAGCTGTATAGTTTAATGTGTAAGCCAATAAAAGCCATTATTTTATTTATTTTTTATTTTTATTGCTTTACTTTTGACAGCCACCATGACACCAAGAAAGTCTTAAAACTCAGAAGTTCTGAAGGTATTAATAAAATGCCTTCATGGGCTACATTGTTTGTAGAAGGTCAAGTACCTAGAGTACTTTAAGGTGTAACATAATCCAACAGGCATTTAAAAAAAATAAAAATGTTATTGTGTTGCTTTTGACAATAATTGTGACAGACGAGAAGTCTTTAAACTCATAATTTCTGAAGGGATTCAGAACTTGTTTCAATCATTATATGGCTTGTAAAAGGTTAGGTCCCCAGAGTATTTAAAATGTCTGCTAGAAAGCTTCTGAAACATCTCCTGAAACCATGTAAAGCAAAAAATAATGTAGGGGTCTTCTTCAAATGTGGACCTCGCAGAGAGGTAATTCGGACTTCCTGTCCTTGTTTATTTTTCAGCATTGCATCAAACACAAAGTCAATGCATAATCCCTCTGCAGGGATCTGTGAAATAGTCTCTCTTGAATAGCCAGGCCTCTTACACTAAAACCCAAAGTTTTTTTCAAGCAGATGTCAGCTTCCCACTCAAATATATTACTAATTACTCTTTTCAAACTTACCGCTTGTGACCAAAGCCCCCAGACCTACATTGGAAGCATCAATCTGGACCAAGAACTCTTCCTAAAAGTCTTATGCTGCCAGCACTGGCTCTTGGCAAAAGGCTTGTTTCAGATTCTGAAAGGCTTTTTCTGCGTCTGGTGCCCAGTTAGTGAACATAGCATTTTCCCCTTTGATTGGATCAGTCAGTAGTGATGCTAAGGCAGCCAAATTTGGAATAAACTGTTTATAGTAATTGTTTATGCCTATAAAGGTTCTAGTGTGTTTCTTGTAAACAGATGTGGACAAATTCTTATTCACTTTATGTATTTGGGGTTTTATCAGGCCTTGCCAAATTGTGTAACCAAGGCATGCCGCCTCCAGACCTCTGGCAGGTTGTCAGAAACCATGAACCAGACCGAGACAGAAGTATAGTTAAATCACAATTGTTTAATAATAATAATAATAATAAGGTAAACAGAGTAAGCGTAGTCAAAACAAGCCAGAGTTCAGTAATCGGATCGGGTAGTCAGCCAAGCAAATGCCAGAGAGCCAGAGATAAACATAGTAGTACAGCAAGCAGGATCAGGAGCCAGAAGGAACGTCAGCCGAGCAAGTCTTCAACAGGATTGCAGGAGAAAGTCTCTGTGATGTTGACAAAGGCGAAGGCAAAGATCAAGTGAGCTGGACGACTTTAAGTAGGCAGGACTGACAAGCAGAATCAACAACAGCTGGGTAACTGTGGAGAGAGATGGGAGCTGGCAATTAGCCGACAGCTGAGCGGCCAGTTTAGAGAAGGAAGGGCTGAGCCCAACCCTGACAGTACCCCCTCCTCAACGACCCCTCCCCCTCTGGGGACGATCGGGCCTGAGGGGAAACGTCTATGGAAATCACAGAGGAGGACAGGAGCATGTACATCCGAGGATGACACCCAAAAGTGTTCCTCCGGTCTGTACCCCTTCCGATGCACCAGGTACTGTATGCGCCCACGGAAACCTACGGGAGTCAACAATGGATTGTACTTCATACTCCTCATGGTTCTCAACCTGTATAGGGTGAGGACGTGGCACCGAGGTGGTAAAGCAATTGCAGACCAAAGGTTTCAATAAGGAGACATAAAACACATTTGAGATGCGCATACTAGGAGGAAGCAGGGGCGGACTGACCATTGAGCGACTCGGGCACTGCCCGAGGGCCCTGAGCCACTAGGGGGCCCCATCAGGGTTGCCAGCCCCAGTAAAACCAGGGACAGTATGTATAAATCTGTGTTTTTTTTTACATCTGTCTGTGTATACTGTGTGTACATGTATGTGTATACTGTGTGATTGTATACTGTGTGTTTGTATACTGTGTGTACATGTATGCGTATACTGTGTGATTGTATACTGTGTGTTTGTATACTGTGTGGCCCTATAATCACTGATTGCCTGGGGGGCCCATAATCTCCTATTGCCCGGGGGCCCCATGAGTTATCAGTCCGTCCCTGGGAGGAAGGTCCAAGGCGTGAGCCACTGGGTTAATCCTGTGAAGGGTACGGAAAGGCCCAATAAAATGAGGTGCGAACTTCAAAGAAGGAACACGAAGTCGGAGGATGCGAGGCGACAGCATGGGGTCTGTACCTATCGTTAGCATGTTGCAAAGCCTCCTGAACTTGTGCCCAAGTGGAACGAAGACCACGGAGATGCTCCTCTAACGTGGGAATACTCTGCGGAACAAACGAGTCAGGCAACATGGAAGGTTGGAAACCATAATTTGCCATAAATGGGGACAATCGGGAAGCAGAATTCAAGGCACTGTTGTGAGCAATCTCTGCCCACAGTAATAGGTCTGACCAGTTGTTATGATGGTCAGAAATATAGCAATGTAAGAATTGCTCCAAGGACTAATTGGCTTGTTCTGCGACCCCATTAGACTGCGGGTGATACGCAGAGGAGAAAGCAAGCTGAATCCCCAACTGTGCACAAAAGGCTCACCAGAACTGGGAGACAAACTGACTACCCCTGTCCGAGACAATCACCTTGGGTAGTCCATGTAAGCGAAAGATCTCCCGAGCAAAAATGGAAGCCAGTTCCTTAGAAGTGGGCAGCTTCTTAAGTGGAATACAATGACACATCTTTGAGAACCGGTCAACCACCATAAGCATAACAGTGTTGCCTTGGGAGTTTGGTAACTCCACAATGAAATCCATAGACAGATGGGTCCAGGGCCTCTCTCCATTGGGTATGGGTTGTAGGAGGCCCACTGGATGGTGTCGTGGAGTCTTACTCTGAGCACACACGGAACAGGCAGCTACAAAGGCAGTTACATCAGCACGTAGACTAGGACTGACAAGCAGAAACAACAACAGCTGGGTAACTGTGGAGAGAGATGGGAGCTGGCAATTAGCCGACAGCTGAGCGGCCAGCTCAGAGAAGGAAGGGCTGAGCCCAGCCCTGACAGTACCCCCTCCTCAACCGCCCCCTCAGAGAACCACCAGGCTTGAGGGGAAAACGTCTATGGAAATCACGGAGGAGGACAGGGGCATGTACGTCCGAGGATGAGACCCAAGAGCGTTCCTCCGGACTGTACCCCTTCCAATGCACCAGGTACTGTATGCGCCCACCCAAACCTACGGGAGTCAACAATGGATTGTACTTCATACTCCTCATGGTTCTCAACCTGTATAGGCTGAGGACGTGGCACTCAGGTGGTAAAGCGATTGCAGACCAAAGGTTTCAATAAGGAGTGTGCTGCCCCAACAGGGCATAGAATTTATATATAAATATAACCATTTTTTATGGACTTTTATGTTTAGTTTACATGCTGCCATCTAGGGACCCTTTGTGGTAATGCACTTGTCTCCCAAGTTTATTTTCCCTTATGTTATGACACACTTCCTTTGAATGTAATGCTCCACCCTTCTTCCTGTGTTTGTACTTCCGGTGTCATCTATGCAGTTAACAAGCCACATGTAGCAGGGTATATGTATTCTCCTTTGTAAGCTACAGACAATATCATCTTTTGACCGCACAATACCACAACCTGTTCATCTGTTTGTATCCTGTCATCTGCTGTAATCTGATGTTCAGAATAAAGCATCTGTGGATGGAAATCGGTATTGGTGAGTTCAAGCTATCTGATGAGGATTGTCCTCAGTGATTATATCTGCTTATACAGGCCAGGTATAAAGCTTCGGTGAACCCAATTTGCCTGCTTCATCAACATCATCTTCATCAAGGTATGACAACATAGCAGCTAAACGTAGAGACTTTAAAAGAGCAATATCTGTTAAAAGGACAGACATCTCATCACCTGTATCCTCTCCTGCTCACCAGAGCGATTCGGGTGACAGAGATAAAGACCCTAATCATCAGTGCCCTATTCACAAGAAGCCGCATCCCCTAAAGAAGTGTCGTGGGCTTAGGGCAAAGGCGTTACAAGAGGGCAGGGAGATACTTCAGAAACTTGGAATATGCTACAGGTGCTGTGCTTGTCATGGTAAAGTTGTCATCAAGTGCACAGAATGCAGTAGCGACAGACATGTTACAGCTATGCATCCGGGTCCACCCTCAGACAATTCACAGCAGCCTCCTACCCTCAGCCCCATCTCAAGTCATGGCAGGGAGCAACAAGGTCATGCTCCAGCCACAGCTAACATTTCTTCTTCATGCACAGAAGTCTTTGAAGAAGGCTTAGATAACAAATGCTGTGCAAAGATATGCCTAGTCAAGATATACCCAAAGGGTCAACCTGAGGAAGCTATTAGGATGTATGCCATAATAGATGAACAGAGCAACAGATCCTTGGTTAAGCCTAAATTCTTTGAGATCATTGGTTTAGAGGGACACGCATCACCGTATACTCTCAGAACCTGTTCTGGTCGTGAAGAGACCTTCGGCAGAAGGGCTGATGGGTTCATGGTCTCTCATATCAATAAGGGAGAGGGCATGCCCCTACCAACATTAGTCGAGTGTGACCAGATACCAGACGAAAGGGAAGAAGTTCCTACTCCAGAGGCAGCATATCACCATCCTCAATTGAGGCACCTTGTTAATGAAATTCCTGCAATGGACATGAATGCTGAAATCTTGATCTTGCTAGGAAGAGACATTCTCAGAGTACATAAAGTACGCAAGAAGTGCAATGGACCCGATGATGCCCCTTACGCACAAAAACTTGACCTAGGCTGGGTAATCGTGGGCAACGTATGCTTGGATAGTATGTGTTTGTCATCCAAGATCCACTCCTTCAAAACTTACATGTTAGAAAAGTGACCAGTGAACAGTGACCTCGCCATTATGAAGTAAAAGAGAAGCCTCTTGACATCATCCAAGTACCTGATGTCACTCCTAACCTTTGTGATGACAACCTAGGTACCACAGTGTTTTGTACTACAAGCGATGACAGTAGCCTTGTCAGTTGAAGACAGAGAGTTCATCAAAATAATGGACAAAGAGTTCTTCCAGGATGAGTCTAACAGCTGTGTTGCACCATTACCTCTTCGTGCTGCAAGGGTTAAACTCCCAACCAATTGTGAACAGGCTCTATCCAGATTTAACTCACTTCAACGAACACTAAAGAACAGGCCTGAAATGAAGGACCATTTCATCACCTTTATGAAAAGGATCTTTGACAATGATCATGCCGAACCAGCTCCACCACTTCAAAGACACAATGAGTGCTGGTACCTGCCTTTCTTCGGAGTGTATCATCCACGTAAGCCAAAACAAATCAGGGTAGTATTTGATTCCAGTGCCAAGCATTAAGGTGAATCCCTGAACGATGTTCTTCTCACTGGTCCAAACCTAACCAACAACCTTGTAGGTGTACTTATGAGATTCAGAAGAGAGCCAGTTGCCATAACTGCAGACATTGAACAAATGTTTCATTGCTTTACTGTGCGTGAAGACCATAGGAACCTCCTAAGGTTTCTACGGCACCGTGACAACAACATGGACAATGAGATGATTGAATACCGCATGAAGGTACATGTTTTCGGAAATAGTCCCTCACCTGCTGTTGCAACATACGGTTTACAAAGGACTGCCCTTCATGGAGAAAAGGAGTATGGCAAGGATGCTCGACACTTCGTTGAGAGAGACTTCTATGTGGACGACGGACTTAAATCTTTACCTACAGACGAAGAAGCCATAGACCTGCTACAAAGAACACAAGGTATGCTTTCTGAGGCTAACCTCAGACTACACAAGATTGCCTTGAATAGTGTTGCTGTTATGAAAGCCTTTCAACCTGGCGATCATGCCACAGGGTTTAAAGACTTGAACATGGGAATGGACATACCACCTGTACAGAGAAGTCTGGGCCTACGGTGGGACTTATTAAAAGATACCTTCGCCTTTTAAGTGAGCTCTGCAGACAAGCCATTTGCCAAACATGGTGTTTTGTCAGTGGTGAACAGTCTATACGATCCATTGGGATTCGTGGCTCCCATCACCATACAAGGTAAATCCTTACTTAGACAGTTCTCAGAGACTATTAAAGATTGGGATGCTCCACTACCAATAAACCAGCTTTCAAAGTGGGAGTCCTGAAAACAATCTCTACATGCCTTAGAGGGAATCCATATACCACGCTGCTACACTTCTGCCTCCCATGCCACAAGTCAGAGGAAAGAGCTTCACATATTCTCAGATGCATCTACTGAGGCTATAGCAGCTGTCGCTTACCTCAAGGTAAGAGATTCTTCTAATCAAGCCCACATAGGGTTTCTGTTTGGGAAAGCTAAGTTAGCACCTAAACCTGAACACACGATTCCCAGGCTTGAACTTTTTGGGACTGTGCTAGCCGTAGAAATAGCAGATTTCATACTGCGTGAGCTAGACATTCAGATAGATGACGTCAGATTCTACACGGACAGCAAAGTTGTTCTGGGCTACATATACAACCAGACTAAACATTTCTATGTCTATGTCAGCAACCAAGTAGAGAGAATCAGGAAATCATCTAAACCTGAACAATGGCATTATGTTCCATCTGAAATTAACCCTGCAGATCATGCCACCAGGCCAGTGTCTGCAAGTGTCTTCGCAAATTCTTCTTGGTTAACAGGGCTCAATTCCTGCTGGATCATCCAGAAGAAACCACAGCTGATGTTTTCAGTCTTCTAGAACCTGACAAGGATCCAGAGATTTGTCCTGAAGTTAAAACCCTCGTCACCAGAACTGAACAAAGATTCACCTTGGGCTGTCAACACTTTGAACGTTTCTCCAAGTGGAGAAGGCTTGTACCCACCATCGCAAGGTTAGTTCATATTGCAGATTGCTTCCACACAAAGCCCACAGATGCTCACTGTCAAGGTTGGCACATGTGCCAAAAGCTTCTTTCTGCAAAACACATTGCTGAAGGTGAACTGATCATAATACGAAGTGTACAACAGAGTGTCTTTGGCTCAGAAATTAAATGTATCCGTGACAAGAGGGACATTGCAAAAAACAGCCCAATTGCCAACCTGAATCCATTCATTGACAATCATGGTATGTTAAGGGTTGGTGGACGTTTAAACAAGGCTGAGTTGAGTGAGCAAGAACAGAATCCTCTCATTATGCCTGCTCATCATCACATCACCACTTTGCTCATACGGCACTACCATGAAGGGGTTAAGCACCAAGGTAGATACTTCACAGAGGGTGCCATAAGAGCTGCAGGCCTTTGGATTATAGGAGCAAAAAGACAGATCACAGCTACACTACACAACTGTGCTCAGTGCCGCAAACTGAGAGGGAAACACCAGCAACAGCAAATGTCAGATTTGCCAGCTGACAGTTTAAGTACTGACCCACCTTTCACTCATGTTGGTCTGGATGTCTTTGGGCCATGGATGGTAACAGCCTGCAGAACTCGAGGTGGCCAAGCAAATAGCAAACGATGGGCAGTGCTGTTCACTTGCATGAGTGTGCGTGCAGTACACATTGAAGTAATAGAATCTATGGATGCTTCACGTTTTATCAATGCTCTAAGACGATTCCTAGCCATCAGAGGACCAGTCAAGACACTCAGATCTGACTGTGGAACTAATTTCGTTGGAGCCTGTCGAGAGCTACAGCTCAACTCTAGGCCAATCCAAGACCTGTTAGCTGAAAATGGCTGTACATGGATTTTCAATCCTCCTCATTCTTCCCACATGGGTGGTTCATGGGAGAGAATTATAGGTATCACACGTAAAATATTGGATTCTATGCTTATGGACTTTAATTCCGCAAGACTTACCCACGAGATTCTAACCACCTTCCTGGCAGAGGCATATGCCATAATCAATTCAAAACCACTTGTTCCAGTGTCCAAAGATCCAGAGACCCCAACTATCCTTACTCCAGCTACTCTTCTTACCCAGAAGCTTGGGTCTGTTCCTGTTACACCTGGAAACTTCAAAGCAGGAAACCTTTGCTATGACCAGTGGAAGCGAGTACAACACCTCGCCAACTGCTTCTGGAATCGTTGGAAGATGGAGTATCTTTCTACTCTGCAAGGATGCAGGAAATGGCAATGCCTGAACCCTAACATACAAGTTGGAGATCTTGTTTTGCTTAAGGACCAGCAAGCTGAAAGAATCGAATGGCCCATGGAACTTTTTGTAAAGAGCGTTCCTAGTGATGACGGTAAGGTACGCAAGGTGGAGGTGAAGGTTTCAAGACAAGGGACTGTAAAGACCTTCATCAGACCTTTACCCTTTGGAGAATGAACTCGTTTGCCTACGCTGCTGGATCCTACCTGCGACTTCAAGAAGAAAGTGTCTTGGATTTAAGTTGACATATCTTGAAGCCTTGAATTAATAGTTGTTGTTTTTGCATTATATGCATGTTCTTTATGTCTTTCAGGTCTTCAAGACATCCAGCAAATTACGCTGTTGTTATTTGCAGAGGTCTCACAAGGGATAAATTGTTTCACAACAATCGGAGTCAGAATAAGGAGACATGAAACACATTTGAGATGTGAATACTAGGAGGAAGGTCCAAGGCGTAAGCCACTGGGTTAATCCTGTAAAGGATACAGAAAGGCCCAATAAAATGAGGTGCGAACTTCAAAGAAGGAACGCGAAGTCGGAGGATGCGAGACGACAGCCAGACTCTGTTCCCAACCTGGTAGGAAGGTGCAGGCAGGCATCTGCGGTCAGCATGGAGTCTGTACCTATCGTTAGCATGTTGCAAAGCCTCCTGAACTTGTGCCCAAGACCACGGAGATGCTCCTCTAATGTAGGAATACTCTGCGGAACAAACGAGTAAGCCAACATGGAAGGTTGGAAGCCATAATTCGCCATAAACGGGGACAATCGGGAAGCAGAATTCAAGGCACTGTTGTGTGCAAACTCTGCCCACGGTCATAGGTCTGACCAGTTGTTATGATGGTCAGAAATATAGCAACGTAAGAATTGCTCCAAGGACTGATTGGCTCGTTCTGTGACCCCATTAGACTGCGGATGATATGCAGGGGAGAAAGCAAGCTGAATCCCCAACTGTGCACAAAAGGCTCACCAGAACCGGGAGACAAACTGACTACCCCTGTCCGAGACAATCACCTTGGGTAGTCCATGTAAGCGAAAGATCTCCCGAGCAAAAATGGAAGCCAGTTCCTTATAAGTGGACAACTTCTTAAGTGGAATACAATGACACATCTTTGAGAAACAGTCAACCACCATAAGGATAACAGTGTTGCCTTGGGAGTTGGGTAACTCCATAATGAAATCC
This sequence comes from Lithobates septentrionalis, assembly GCA_037952835.1. Classification (NCBI taxonomy): domain Eukaryota; kingdom Metazoa; phylum Chordata; class Amphibia; order Anura; family Ranidae; genus Lithobates; species Lithobates septentrionalis. The sequence continues at coordinate 5,403,869 of JBBDGP010000016.1, read as the reverse complement.
ATAGACAGGTGGGTCCAGGGCCTCTCTCCATTGGGTATGGGTTGTAGGAGGCCCACTGGATGGTGCCGTGCAGTCTTACTCTGAGCACACATGGAACAGGCAGCTACGAAGGCAGTTACATCAGCACGTTGACTAGGCCACCAGAATTGTTTGGAAATGGCCCAAACGAGTTGATTCTTACCAGGGTGGCCAGCTTCCTTGGGAGAATGGTAACTCTGGAGCACTGCAGTACGGAGACTCTCTGGGACAAAGCAGCGGTCACAAGGTTTCTCAGGAGGAGCATGGACCTGAGCAGCAAGAATTTTGTCACCCAAAGAAGTAAGACTGGTGCGAACCGTAGCCAGGATACGATCAGGAGGAATCACAGGAACCGGAACCGGAACCGACTCCAACTTGGAAGTGGAGGAAAATTGTTGTGACAAGGCGTCAGCCCTTACATTCTTAGTACCGGATAAGAATGAGACAATTTAATTAAAACTCAACAAGAAAAGAGCCCTTCGCGCCCTTCTGGGAGAGCGGCGCTTAGCCTCAGACAAGAATGTGAGATTCTTATGGTCAATAAGAATGAGAACCGGAACAGTGGTACCTTCAGGAAGATGTCTCCATTCTTTCAGTGCCAAAATGATCGCCAACAGCTCTCTGTCACTAATCTCGTAATTGCAATCGGCAGGTGACAATTTCTTGGAAAAGTAGCCACACGGATGCATAGCGCTTTCAGAGGTAGGACGTTGAGACAGAAGGGCGCCAACTCCAGTCTCAGAATCATCAACTTCTAGGATAAAAGGCAACGTAGGATCAGGATGTGCCAACACAGGAGCAGAAACAAAGGCAGCCTTGAGACTCTCAAAGGCCTTAATGGACTCCAGAGACCAACTCTGTGGGTTACCGTCCTTTCTGGTAATATCAGTCAGGGGCTTGACCAGAGATGAGAAGTTACGAATAAACTTTCAATAATAGTTGGCAAAGCCCAGGAAACGCTGCAGAGGATGTAAACCCATGGGTCGGGGCCACTGTAGGACCGCTGAAAGTTTCTCTGGGTCCACCGAAAAACCAGCAGTGGAAATGACATAGCCCAGGAATTTAACCTGTTCACGATGGAACTCGCACTTCTCCAGTTTACAATAGAGATTGTTTTCTCTTCGTTTCTGAAGGACACGATAGACCTCTGTTTGGTGGCTCTCCAGGGACTTGGAAAATATGAGGATATCATTGAGATAAACCACGACACATAACTGCAACAAATCTCAGAGGACATCGTTAATAAATTCCTGGAAAACTGCCGGGTCATTACAAAGGCCAAAAGGCATTATGAGGTACTCATAATGGCCTGTTCTGGTATTAAACGCAGTTTTCCACTCGTCGCCCTCCTTAATCCGCACAAGATTGTATGCCCCTCTCAAATCAAGCTTCGTGAAAACCGTTGCTTCCTTGAGGCGGTCAAATAACTCTGTAATCAACAGAATCGGGTAGGCATTCTTAATCGTGAAACGATTGAGACCCCTATAATCAATACAAGGTCTCAGTTCACCGCTCTTCTTCTTCACAAAGAAAAAACCAGCACCAGCAGGAGACGAGGATTTTGAGAAAGTGCATCTGCAACATACTACTCGATGGCCTTATCCTCCAAGACCGACAAAGGGTAAACATGGCCACGAGGGGGTATGGCACCAGGTTGAAGGTTAATTGCACAATCATAAGGCCGGTGTGGAGGCAAATTACCGGCTTGACAAAGACATTGCTAAAATCGCGGGAGGAGAGTGAAGAGGTTCACAGGACCTTGGCTACCTTCTGGAAGCATGTCTCACTGCTAGACATGTGCAATCGTTTTCGTCCGAATGCATTTTCGTCCGAAATTTTAGTTATTTTCATTATCGTTTTAACAAACGATAACGAACGTGCAGAATCCGAAAACCGAAAGATCAGACATAAACAAATGCTTTATTTTCGTTTTTGTTGCGACGACAGTTCGATATGGATAGGAGACAATAGCGATCTGTGTCCATCGAACCTGTGGTTGAATGTGCCTAACCTTAGCTCTATTAGTCCAAGATTATTCTACATAGAGAGAAAAGATTCGAAATAGAGAGAAAAGATTTGACATTATAGAGACAATAGCAAAAAAGGTAGAATGTGCCTGTCAGGGATCTACCAGTACTAGACCGGGGCGCTTGCATGCGCCTATGCGCCGGCGCGCCCCTGTTCAGACACGGCATCAAGCTGCTACTGTTGCTGTGCATCAGCGCGGCGCTCGGGCGTTCGCGTTAGCGCCGGTTTGGCGCCAATTAGCACATAAAAGTTCCCCTGTTCCATGGGAACATCGCTGCTTCGTCTCAGCTCTGTGACCCTGCCTGAACCTGTATTCTGATTGTCTGCTACCTGATTTGACCCGGCTTGTTTGACCATCCGACCTGCTCCGATCCCGACCCGGCCTGCCTGACCACTCTGCTGTCTGTACCTGCTACCATTGCCGACCTCTGCCTGTGCACCGACTCTGCCTTTGCCTGCTGTGATTACCTGTGCCAGTTACCTGCCGACCCGGACTGTCTGACTCTGCTTGTGCCTGCCGCTCTACTTGCTGTTGCACCTTCAGCTTCAGCTCCTGTGATCCCTCACCTCCAGTGTGTCAAGTCTGCTGCTGTTCCAGTCTCCACTCACCTGCAGTCCTGCCATCCCAGGAGGGATCTCTGCCTCTACATCAAGGACTATACTCCAACAGGCACTCCTACCCCACTGCGCTCAGGAGACCACTGTCCCCACTCCAGTGGCTCCTGAACCAGCGTTGTATGAGAGGTCTTCTCCTACAGTCAGGCTCTCCTACCAGGTACCTAACAGTACGAAGCAGCCATGACTGAGCCTGCAGGAGATACCTCTCCATTGAAAGAAATATGCACCCACCTTGCGGCCCTCACTCAAGCCGTTCAATCCCTCCAGGATAACTACAACAGATTGGAGGGGCAAGTCCAGAACCTTGCAGGACCTAACCCCCTGGCCTCCTCCTCAGCCGCAACCCCAGCACAGACGGTTCCTGGTCCTTCCGTTGTAATGCTTCCACCTGAACCAAAGGTTCCCACTCCTGATAGATTCTCTGGAGACCGGGCCAAGTTCCGGGCCTTTCGCCACGCCTGCAAGCTCTTCTTCGCCTTACAGCCCCGAACTTTCTCACTGGAGGCCACTAAGGTGGGGTTCATGATCTCCCTCCTACAAGGGGAACCTCAGACCTGGGCTTATCGTCTACTTGAGGGGGACTCAGCACTAACCCAGTCCTTATCTTCCTTCTTTGAAGCCATGGCTCAAATATACGAAGACCCTCAACAGACTGCTACAGCTGAATCAGCTCTGTTCACGCTCCAGCAAGGCCGCAGACCTGCGGAGGACTATATCATGGACTTTAGACGTTGGAGTGCGGACACTCTGTGGAATGATGCGGCTCTGCGTCACCAGTTCCGTTTGGGTCTATCTGAAGGGTTAAAAGACGAACTTGCCCGAGTGGGTGTACCAAATACTCTTGAGGCCTTGATTAATTTGACTATCCAAATCGACCAACGTATTCGGGAACGTCGATCTGAACGATCTGCTCTACAAACCCGCCCGATTTGGATGACAGCCAGAGCACCACTTCCGGCAACACGCTATGTGCCCCCATCCAGTGCAAATCCAGCCAATGCCACACCTGATTCCGCAGAACCTATGCAATTAGGACTGATGCGACCTGCCTTGTCGCCTGAAGAATGGGCCTGACGCCGGCAACTCAATCTGTGCCTCTACTGCGGTGGGACTGGGCACTATGTCCTGAACTGTCCAGTCAAGATAAGTAAGTGCCCGTCTTCTGTGTATACCAATCTCTCTGCTCTGTCTGCGAATTCTACCCACATTGCCCTTCCTCTGTCTTTACAGCTGCAAGAAGGGACAATAACGATCAACGCCATCATTGATTCCGGAGCATGCAGTTGCTTTATTGATTCAAACTTTGCCAGCCAGCATAACATCCCATTACGAACCAAGACCCATGGACTCGCTGTATTTCTAGCTGATGGATCCCGCATCAGATCGGGACAAGTAACCCAGGAAACCCTGCCTCTGCCTGCTTCTACTTCCTCCCAACACAAGGAACTGCTGGTTCTTGATGCCATCTCCTCTCCTATGTTTCCCATCATCCTGGGCATTCCTTGGCTGCAGGCCCACAATCCATACATTCATTGGACATCTGGAGAAGTGAAATTCTCATCTTCTTACTGTCATGAACACTGTTTTAAGAAAGATTCGGATTCCTCTTCTACCCTACTTTGTTTGGACACCGACCAGAAACTTTGTCAAGTCATACCTAAACAGTATCATGAATTCATTGATGTTTTCAGTAAGAATGGGGCAGACTCTCTTCCACCTCATCGCCCCTACGATTGCCCCATTGAATTGCCGCCAGGATCCGAAATACCATTCGGACGCATTTTCCCATTGTCAGAGAAAGAACAGGAAGTACTAAAGACATATATAGTTGAAAACCTGGCCAAAGGTTTTATACGCCACTCTACCTCTCCAGCTGGTGCCGGAATATTTTTCGTCACAAAGAAGGACAAGTCTCTCCGTCCGTGTATAGACTATCGTGAACTAAACAAAATCACGGTCAAAAATCGGTATCCTCTACCCTTGATACCTGAACTCTTCCAAAAATTAAGGACTGCCGTCATTTTCACTAAACTTGACCTGAGAGGGGCATATAATTTGATCCGTGTCCGGGCTGGGCATGAGTGGAAGACAGCATTCCGAACCCGATTCGGGCATTATGAATACCTGGTCATGCCCTTTGGACTCTGCAACGCCCCCGCGACCTTTCAACACCTGATTAACGATGTCCTCAGGGACTTTTTAGATGTGTTTGTAATCGCATACTTGGACGATATCTTGATTTTTTCAGAATCCCGTGAATTGCATCAGGAACATGTCCGCAGGGTGTTGGGTCGTCTCCGCTTACACAGTCTGTACGCGAAAGCGGAGAAATGTGAGTTCGAACAACAGAGCATTCAGTTTCTAGGGTTAATAATCTCTGCAACAGGCATCAAGATGGACCCACAAAAGGTTTCCGCTGTTCTGGACTGGCCGGTACCCTTGGACAAGAAGGGAATTCAGCGGTTTGTGGGGTTTGCGAACTTCTACAGAAAGTTCATCAGGGGGTTCTCAGCCATAATCGCACCCATCACGCAGTTAACCAAACAGAATATCCGTTTTTCCTGGAACCAACTTGCCCAAGACGCCTTCGAAAATCTCAAAAGACTGTTTACTTCAGCACCTATCCTCAGTCACCCTGAACCATCTCTACCGTTTATTTTAGAGGTTGATGCCTCCGAGATTGCGGTAGGTGCGATTCTTTCACAACGCAAAGGTAGCAAAGAGATAATGCATCCTGTGGGGTTCTTCTCCCGTAACCTCTCCCCTGCGGAGAAGAATTATGACGTTGGTGACCGAGAGCTGCTCGCCATTAAAGCTGCACTGGAAGAGTGGAGGTACCTGTTGGAAGGGGCTATGCATCCAGTACTAATTTACACTGACCATAAAAACCTGGAATACTTACGATCTGCCAAACGGCTGAAGCCTCGACAAGCCCGCTGGGCTCTGTTTTTCTCACGTTTTTCCTTCCATATCACCTACCGTCCAGGCTCAAAAAATATTAAACCAGATGCATTATCACGTATGCACGACAATCCTAAGGACTTATCTACTCCTGACACCATCTTACCCGCAAACAGTTTTTTACTGCTACAAACAGATTTACTTTCCCTGATTAAGGAAGCATCCTCTGAGTCAGCCAGGCCTACTGGAATTTCTTTAGTAAGTAGAGATGGTCTGTTCTGGAAGGGAAGCCAAATTTTTGTTCCTGAAGATGTTCGGGTCAGGGTTTTGACACTTCTCCACGATCATCCATTGGTGGGCCACTTTGAAGTTCGCAAGACCCTGGAACTAGTGCAGCGTACATTCTGGTGGCCCAATCTGAAAGACTTTTGTGAAAAGTATGTCAGTTCCTGTCCCATCTGCATTCAGAATAAGTCATCCAGGAATCGAGCTTGGGGCCTATTGAAACCATTGCCTGTACCCGACAGACCATGGAAAATGATTTCTATGTATTTTATTGTGGAGCTTCCATGTTCTGAAGGGTGCTCAGCCATCTTTGTAGTAGTGGACCGTCTAACCAAAATGGCTCATTTCCTACCTTTAAGGGGAACACCGTCTGCCACCGAAACTGCTCGCATATTTGTCAAGGAGATCATCAGACTTCATGGAGTACCTGTAAACATAGTTTCGGATAGAGGGGTTCAATTCACCTCACGTTTCTGGAGATCCCTGTGTGAAACCCTAAAGATTGAATTGGCCTTGTCCTCGGCCTATCATCCTCAAACGAACGGTCAGACAGAAAGGACTAATCAGACCCTGGAACAATATATCAGATGTTTCACATCGTTCACACAAGATGATTGGGTATCTCTACTACCCTTAGCAGAATTTGCTTACAATAATGCCAAACATTCTGCCACCGGTCAATCTCCTTTTTTCGCCAATTATGGCTTTCACCTAACCTTTCTACCTGATTTCCTTTCAGAGTCTTTGGTTCCAGCAGTACAAAGTACAGTGGAGTTCCTCAGTCACAACAGCCGGTTGTTGCAGGAAACAGTATCCAAGGCTCAGGCAGATGGTAAGAGAATCTTCGACCGGAAAAGAAGGGGGGAGCTGAACTTACAAATTGGCGACCAGGTATGGCTTTCTACCGTTAATATTAAATTAGCATGTCCTTCTAAGAAGTTGGCACCTAGATTCATGGGACCCTTTCCAGTCAGAAGGAAAATCAATGAAGTGTCTTATGAACTGACTTTACCTGATTCATTTAAAATTCATCCGGTATTCCATGTATCTCTGCTCAAACCTGCTGTACCTGATCCCTTTCCTGCTAGAGGGACAAGACCTCCTGAACCTGTTGTAATTAATGGCAGCGAGGAATTTGAGGCTGAGGCTATCCTTGATTGTAGAAGAAGGCAAGGGCAAAACCAATTCTTAATCAAGTGGAAAGGCTACGGCCCAGAAAGTAACTCGTGGGAACCGGACAGTAATGTGCATGCTAGGCGTTTAGTGCGCGCCTAATTTTCTACTCATCCTGAGAAGAAGAGGTTGTTGGGCATCCGGAGGCTGCCCCTTGGGGGGGGGGGCAATGTCAGGGATCTACCAGTACTAGACCGGGGCGCTTGCATGCGCCTATGCGCCGGCGCGCCCCTGTTCAGACACGGCATCAAGCTGCTACTGTTGCTGTGCATCAGCGCGGCGGGCGCGTGCGCGCACGTGTTCGCGTTAGCGCCGGTTTGGCGCCAATTAGCACATAAAAGTTCCCCTGTTCCATGGGAACATCGCTGCTTCGTCTCAGCTCTGTGACCCTGCCTGAACCTGTATTCTGATTGTCTGCTACCTGATTTGACCCGGCTTGTTTGACCATCCGACCTGCTCCGATCCCGACCCAGCCTGCCTGACCACTCTGCTGTCTGTACCTGCTACCGTTGCCGACCTCTGCCTGTGCACCGACTCTGCCTTTGCCTGCTGTGATTACCTGTGCCAGTTACCTGCCGACCCAGACTGTCTGACTCTGCTTGTGCCTGCCGCTCTACTTGCTGTTGCACCTTCAGCTTCAGCTCCTGTGATCCCTCACCTCCAGTGTGTCAAGTCTGCTGCTGTTCCAGTCTCCACTCACCTGCAGTCCTGCCATCCCAGGAGGGATCTCTGCCTCTACATCAAGGACTATACTCCAACAGGCACTCCTACCCCACTGCGCTCAGGAGACCACTGTCCCCACTCCAGTGGCTCCTGAACCAGCGTTGTATGAGAGGTCTTCTCCTACAGTCAGGCTCTCCTACCAGGTACCTAACAGTGCCTAACCTAACTCTATTAGTCCAAGATTATTCGACATAGAGAGAAAAGGTTCGACATAAAGATTCGACAAAGCAGTCGCCGCGAGCGGACATTTATGGTCAAATGAATAGTTGTTAGGGGTATGGCGCTCCCTTGTAAGCTGTGCAAATACGGTGATATAAACAGTGACTATATCAAATAAGTAAATTGTGAACCAAACACATACAGTGAGACCTGTGAACTGCTTGATGGGTGAGACTCATAATAGATCACAGAAACTATAATGAAGTAAAGGTGAACGTATGGCAAACCTAAGCATATTGCACATACCTCTATACCAAAAAGGATTGTAGGAATAAAAACTAGAACGCTACTGCTAAGCAGCTAATTAATAAATATACAAAGTATGACATGTGTATGTGTGCCAGTGCAATACCGAACATAAACCTGTGCCAGGTATATAATATGACAGTGCAAAACTGCACTTACATATGTGTTTGACCGTGCACCCCAGCTAAAATATACAATACAGTGCAGTATAATGCAGTCGAGTCCAACGGGACTCTAAATGACCCGTGCAATGGCGAGAGTATATAACAAACCAATATATGTATGTAATGTGACAGTGTAATCCCACACAGGCGTGTATAAATAACCAACAGTCCAACTGATAAGTGTTCAATAAAGTGCAATATAGTGCAACCAAGTCCGACAAAACTCTATATCATATCAAAATTGGAAAAGTCTGTTCTCAAATAATGCATCCCAATGTTGAGTAGCAGCAAAAGAAGTTCCAACAGCTTAGTGACTTTTGGTGCCCACAGAGGTAAATCCGTGACTTCTGTGCTCCCCTTTGGCTCCCCACTCACCAGCTTCCACTACCCCTGCAGGGGTGATAGGCAATCTAGGATCCCAGAACCGTCCTCTTGTTCGGTGTCCCGTGGTTGCTGCGGTGGAATAGCCTCTCTCCCAGGAATCTCGAATTACCACTTTATGCGATATCCAGGATGGGGGTCAGCAACTAAGCCCTGCTTATTATGAGCACTCTGTGTGACCACCTCCCTCTCATCATGAAAGCTCAATCACAGGTATGTCCCCCGTGTTACTCCCCTCACTCTGAGGTGTTATCATAACAGCCAATCAGCAGTGTCAGCAATCTGATTGGTGGGAGAGTATTCTGGTTACTGTACAGAGTAGACTGTGTGAAGCGCGGGAGCAGAGCTCTGTCACATGAGGCTGAGGTGAAATGCTCCACCCATAGGCTATAGAAGAATTCTAATGTTGGTTGACTAGTAATAATAATTAATAAATATAATTATTACTAGTGCCATACAACATTAGAATTCTACTACAGCTTGTAGGCGAAACATTCAACCGGAAACGTACGATTGCGGTGTCGTACAATTTACCTGCTCCGTGGAATCTTCTTAGAACATTCAACAGATACCATAAGCCTTCAATAACAGATTTGACCTTAATTATATCGGATTTTCGGACGAATGCATTTTTTTTAACGAAATTAAATAAATAAAAAACTAATTTCGGGAGTAAATAAATACATTTATTTTTCAGAGGAAAACGAAATTCCGAAAGAAAATATTTCAGTGTGCACATGTCTACTCATTGCATTGTGGTGACCAGGAGAGAACCTCAGCATAGAGCCAATCAAAAGAGGGGTTGTGCCTCTGTAACCAAGGATAACCAATAACCAGTGGAAACCTAGGTGAGGAAACAACTTGGAATTGGATTATCTCATGGTGAAGAGTCCCTACGGCCATGGACAATGGAACCGTCTCATGAGTCACATGGGCAGGCTGTAGAGGTCTCCCATCAAGAGCCTCAATGGCAAGTGGAGTGGCACGCAGCTGCAGTGGAATCGATTGCTGCGATACAAAGGCAGCATCAATGAACAGGCCTGCAGCCCCAGAGTCGATTAGAGCCTGTATCTCGATGGACGACTCAGCCCACGAAAGGGTGACTGAAACCAGGGGCTTATCCTTCTGGATAACTGGGGACGGTGTTCCCTGGACGGGTAAAACAAGACTTCACAAAGTGACCTGCCTGGCCACAAAAAAAGCACAACCTCTCCCTCCTCCTAAAGGCTCTCTCATCAGCAAAGAGAGACGCGTGAAGCCCAAGTGCATGGGTTCATCTTCACTGACCGACTCGGTAACAGGAGGCATGGGAGGTGATAGAGGCACGGGTGGGACTGCAAAGCTCGGAGGCAAACATACAGGAGGCTTCCGCAAGCACTCCTTAAAAGAGAGTCTTTCTCTGAGTCTGGAGTCAATGAGGATGGCTAACGTGATCAACCTCTCCAGCTAAGTGGGTATATCTCAGGATGCTATCTCATGCTTGATGGAATCTGAGAGACCATGAGAAAAAGCAGCAACGAGAGCCTCACTGTTCCAAGCAACCTCTGCTGCCAGGGTATGAAATTCAATGGCGTAGTCGGCAACAGTTCTCGTACTCTGCTTGATGGACATGAGGCACTTGGCAGCAGAAGCGGAGTGTGCAGGAACGTCAAATACCCTTTTAAAGGAGGCCACAAAGTCAGGGTAACTCAAGACAACAGGTTTTTGCGTCTCCCATAGAGGGTTTGCCCAGGCCAAGGCTCTCTCAGAAAGCAAAGATATCACAAAACCTACTTTGCTTCTGTCTGTGGGAAACACCAGGGGCAGCATCTCAAAGTAAATCTTAACCTGGTTGAGAAACCCTCTGCATTGAACTGGATCACCCCCAAATCGCTGGAGAAGTGGAGCAGAACCAGACATACCTCTTATGGAGGTAATACTCGAGGCGGGAGCCTGCATAGAGACTGACGCAGCAGCAGGGACGGCCTGCAACACAGGTTGTAGTGGAGCAGCCACAGGGGGAGATGCCAGGTGATCCGTGCGACTCAGGAGCATTTGTAATGCTATGGCAAACTGATCCATGCGGTGATCTTGCTCATCCAATCTGGAAAAATATTACCAACAAGTGGATTGACTGTATCTTCTGAATTCATGTCCTTTGCTTACTGACAGAAATCGTGAACCAGACCAAGACAGAAGTATAGTTAAATCACACTTGTTAATAATAATAATAATAATAATAATAATAATAATAATAAGGTAAACAGAGCAAGCGTAGGCAAAACAAGCCAGAGTTCAGTAACCGGATCGGGTAGTCAGCCAAGCAAATGTCAGAGAGCCAGAGATAAATGTAGTAGTACAGCAAGCAGGATCAGGAGCCAGAAGGGACGTCAGCCGAGCAAGTCTTCAACAGGAACGCAGGAGAAAGTCTCTGTGATGTTGACAAAGGCGAAGGCAGAGATCAAGTGAGCTGGACGACTTTAAGTAGGCAGGACTGACGAGCAGAATCAACAACAGCTGGGTAACTGTGGAGAGAGATGGGAGCTGGCAACTAGCCGACAGCTGAGTAGCCAGCTCAGAGAAGGAAGGGGTGAGCCCAGCCCTGACACAGGTTTACTGCTAAACCCACTTCTCTCCCAGTCATGCTAAAGACCACAACATCTAGTAGCCACTGAAAAGTGCTAATAAGGCCTAAGGATATCAACCATCAACTGCTTCAACATAGCAGCAGTCCCCTGTAGGCTAAAGGATATTTAAACACACTGGAAAGTGTTACCTGTTTACTATTTTTGAGATTTATTATCTCTCAGATATGATTTGGGTTAAATGAGAGTTATTTGACCATGAGTGAAAGCTTTAACACAATAGCAAAAATGTATTGGTACATAGTAAAGAGGCCTAGACTAATACACACAATCTATCTATTTATACAGGGAAAGGGAAAAAATAATGGATTACTTGAAGGAATACAGAGTATATTCCTTAAAACATTAATCTACAAACAGTAGGACATAAAAGACATAAGACTAACATATTTAACTAAGTACAAGGCAGACATTTTCCATAGTTACCATTTCCACCAAGGTTCCATTCTGATGGCTGCTCTACCAGAGAGTGTGTGTTACCCTCTCTTCTAGTCTGTGTATATCATTTCAGGCTGATGACTCATTGGTTGGCATGGCATGGCTCTGATTGGTGGGCGGCTCTAATACTGGGTAAGGACTGGCTACATCTCCAATCCCTATATCTTACATAAGTCAGCCCCCTTTAATGCAAATCCTTGTCCCAGACTATTTTGAGCAGTATTCATGACTGACTGGCCACAGCCCCTTATTGCATATAGAAACATGGAATCCTTTGAAGTGAATATGTGTAGAACAAAGAGGTTTGGGTCCCATTGTTTAGATACACACGCCTAGGCACCGACTCGTCTGTCTAATGCCCCGTACACACGGTCAGACATTGATCCTAGGATTTTTTCCGACGGATGTTGGCTCAAACTTGTTTTGCGTACACACGGTCGCACAAAGTTGTCGGAATTTCCGATCGGCAAGAACGCAGTGACGTAAACCACGTACAACGAGACTAGAAAAGGCCAGTTCAGAACTAAGCGCGGCACCCTTTGGGCTCCTTTGCTAATCTCGTGTTAGTAAAAGTTTGGCGAGAGACGATTCGTGCTTTTTCAGACACGTGGTTTTCAGATCGTTTTCTGCTGTTCAGCTTGTGCTTGTGGGTTTGTATCTGCTCTTCAGTGCGTGCAAGCAAGCTACACGTGACTTGTCATTGTGTTCTTGTTCGTACGTTACTGTTTTTCAGGTCACTCTTTACAGGCCTTGCTGTTCTTCAGTGCGTTCTGTTACTTCGTTCTGAGCAGCCGACCATTTTCTAGCCATGTTGCATATACGTACTCCTCGTAGAGTTCGTGCTGTGCGGGGGCTTGGTGTTGGGGTCCTGACCTTGACACAAGTCCAGTCCATGAACAGGGTGGGGAGGAGTTCATGGACCAAGAATTGGTTGCTTCAGTGTGACCAGTTCTGTCATATGCCTTTGCTCCGTGAGATCCGTGAGAATAATCCTGATGATTTCAGGAACTTTCTCTGGATGACGGACCCCATATTTCACCGTTTGTTGGCTTTGCTGACCCCCTATATCAGCAGGCAGGATACCTGCATGAGACAAGCCATCACTCAGGAGCAGAGGCTCGTCGCCACCCTGCGGTTCTTGGCGACGGGGAGAAGTCTGCAGGACTTGAAGTTCTGGACAGGCATCTCCCCCCAGGCTCTGGGTATCATTATCCCAGAGACCTGTTCTGCCATCATCCAGGTCCTGCAGAAGGAGTATATTAAGGTAAGATTTTTATCCTTTAATATCACATTTTATTGTATTTAATGTTTGATAATGTATTGTATTTCTTTCCTCGTTCCCTAATTACCATGATTCTAATATGCTGTGAATGTCCCCTTTGTCCTCATGCATGCTGGATTTTTATGTCCTTAATACATATTTGCCTTCACTTACCTCCCCAGCATGGTCTCCTGGCCCTATATTCACCTCATGTAGTCAGTTAACAATGTATTTTATCAGCTCCATAGTAGTGCTTTACCCCAAACACCCCCTAAAATGTTTAGAAATGTGATTTGTGCTTTAAATTCAGGCAGAGTGCCAGAGGCTTTTTTTGGGGGTCCCCAAATCATTTGGAACCCTCCCTCCCCCCAACTGCTAAGTCAGCTGATAACAATTCTCTATCTATCCTCAATCATCTATCTCCTGACTTTGCCAAACCCATACACACTATACCCATCTCTTTTGTGCTGAGATTTATGGATGAATTCCCCAAAGAATGTAGTGGAAGGCCCTGCCTGAATACTTTCAAATGGTACTGTTTAAAGTTTTTTTTATCCTATTATTATCTTGATAGGTAATAGCAGAATGCTCAAATGTGTACAGTGTGTATTTATATCTTTGTATTATGACACTTCTTACCTGTCCAGTGGGCTGCCAATAGAGTAACTAAGGAGGGGCTGTTCAAAGTAATACCCATTATTTAGGCATTCATCTCTCAATGAAGTGGAGAGGGTTACCTGTCCAAGAGCTCCCCCCACTATAATGTAAGAAATGGCCCAGGAGAGGGGGGAGGGAGGGAGAATATGATAGGTGTACCTTATACTTTGGTGTTTAAAAATTCCCATAAATAAATGTTAACTTGATGTTGGCCAAGAATGTTTGTGTCTAATCTGCTTTCAATGTTTTTATGTGCAAAAAGACAATTTTTTTTTGTTTTCCTCAACAGTTTCCTAACACGCCACAGGAATGGCAGACTGTGGCCTCCCACTTTGCCCAGCGGTGGGACTTTCCTAACTGCGGAGGGGCAATTGATGGGAAACACGTCCACATCATCCCACCACCCAACTCGGGGTCGTACTATTATAATTATAAGGGGTTCAATAGTATTGTGATGTTGGCGGTGGTGTCGGCTACTTATGAGTTCCTGTATGTGGACATGGGGAAGAATGGCTGGATGTCCGATGGTGAAGTCATCGCCCAGACGGAGTTCTACAGGCATCTCCAGAATGGCAGCTTGGACTTGCCACCTCCAGAAGACAATGTGGAAGGACTCCTATTCGTCTTCATTGCGGATGAAGCTTTTGCGCTGGGGGACCATTTAAGCGGCCATTCCCGATGAGGACCCTCACCCTGGACCAGAGGGTTTTTAATTACCGGCTGGCCAGAGCCAGAAGAGCGGTGGAAAACACGTTTGGAATCATGGCCAGCCGGTTCCGCCTATTTCTTACACCCATACATATGGCGGAGTACAAACTGAATCACATCATCCTGGCGTGCTGTGTACTACACAACTTTTTATGGCAACATTCTGCCAACTATGCTGGCTCAGTTGGGCCTGAAGCCGGAATTCAAAATGAACCAACCCTGACGGCGCTTGAAAGTGGCCATCCTAGCTTGCCCTCCCTGAGTGCCCGTGATGTCCGGCTAAAATACCTTGAATTCTTTGCGGGTAGGGGGGCTATCAATATGCCAGACAATGTGTGAAACCATTATCAAAAAAAAAAAAAATGAAGCAAATCTTTGGTGACATTTACTGCTTGTGTTTGTTTTAGCTGACCCTGACAGAAATGTGTGGAGTCCTGAAAATGGCGTGATTGTGTAACCTTATACAAAGCACTGTTGGGTGTTAGTTACTAAAGGCAAAGACACTTTGCACTACAAGTGCACTTGAAACTGCACTTGTAGTGCAAAGTGGATTTGCCCTTTTAGGAAATAACCCCTATTGTCACAGAAAGCAGCAATTAGAGCACAACATAAGTGTTGGAGCGTTGAGACAATTATCCACACATCCTTGATTAACAATCTTTTTAATACCTGCACAATCACATGTGCATTTAGAAAAGGCACCAACAAGAAAGACACAAATCTTGAACTTACAAAGTTCACTTTTGTTAGAACTTGAAGGCAATATCAGACATGAGTATTTAGGAACTGTGCTTGATATTGCGTTCAGATGGGGTGAAGTCACCCCAGGAAAAGGCAAATTTTGAAGATGCACACAAATTTAACAATGTCAACATGTGCTACCTGCCATCACGGGGGATCAAGGGGCATGTTTTGGGGGAGCAACCCCTTCCTCTCAGCTACTTTATTATTGAGGAAGGGGTTGCACCCCCAAAACGCGTCCATTGATCTCCCGTGATGGCAGATAGCACATGTTGACACACTGTGTGCCTCTTCAAAATTTGGCTTTTCTACAATTCGACAAAAAATGTAAAAATTGTAGCACACAATAAAAGAAAGGGATTTGGAGGGGTTTTAAACTCTCCCCAAAACACCAATGATGTTCCTATTTTTTTGAATAACATCATTGATGTTTTTCTTGATGTTTTCCAATGCAACATTACACCCCATGATCTCCCCAATCAGGATCTGTGCACTTTCCGAGGTGAAATGCCCTGGATCCACAACATCACAATCACCTAACAAGATAGACACCAAAAAAAAAAACATGTATTATAAATATGTCGGCATCCATCTCTTACCTGAGCCTGTGGTCGCAAACACTCACCTGTTGTGGTGACTAGTTCCACCACGTCTTCCTCCTCCTGCTCTTCTTGTCTTTGGGGGATTTCCCCTTCTTCCAGAGGTGGGGGGTCTCTGGTCTCCTCGGATGAGGGGTGTCCTCCGAGTCTTTTCTCCCCTATGTAAAACAAAAATGGTATACTTAGCACACAGATATTTTATGGCAGAACTATAAATATGAAACATTGCTTGGAAGTGGGGTACAATTGTCTATTTTGGCAGAGTTCCAAGATGTAGAATTTTTAGTGTCCTTTATCAAGCTTCAATACTTTACCTGTTTTGTCCAAGCTTCACAGATGGAGACCCCCCTATAGTATACACTGGAGCACCTGTGTGGGCCCCCTAATAAAAAGGGTGTTCTTGTGTCCCACACTAGTGCTCCAGAGTCCAGATGTGAAAACTGCTGCTGATTGTCCTCTCCTTACACAGAATCTAGTTTGCATTTTATTCTAGTAACAAACCCATCTACACAATTAAATTATTTTCATACAAGTAGGCCCTAAAAAATGTGGTCAAATGCATATGGCCAAAACAATGGTGTTTTATAGGCCGAACGAAAAATGTTTGATACGAACGAATAATGTGCCCATGAACATGAAAGTTGCCATTTAAAACTGTACAACAGTTAAGAAAAGCACATGGATTAGCACGAACGTAATAAACACAAAAAGAATAGGAACACAGCACAACTACTTACTTTTTTGCAGCACTCTCCGGATCTTTCTGTACTGCTCGTGTTCTCTTAATTTGAGGTCCGACCACCGCTTCCTGAGTTGATCTTTCGATCGTCGTACCCCGAAATTCCAGTGCAGACTCTTGACTACTTTCGCCATGATCTTGGCCTTTCTGACATTGGGGTTGGGGTAAGGTCCATACTTTCCATCATAGTCGGCCCTCTTCAGGATGTCGACCATCTCCAACATCTCCCCAAAGGACATATTTGATGCCTTAAATCTTCTCCTTCTGGATTCAGACATTTCCGGCTCCGGGCTTCCCTCCTCCTCGTTGCTATAATTAGCACGCACCTGCTGTGTCTCTGCCATGTGCTCTTCCCCCCACTGCGCCGAACGAAAAGGGGCAGGGAATAGACTAGAAAGAACGTCAGGGGCGGGCGGAGTTACACGCATGTGCAGTGTGTATAAAGCGTAACACGCGTGCGTAGTACGTACGATCTGTGAGCGGAGGAAGGAGTAATGGAGGCGCCGATCGTGATAGCGAAGGTAAGATTTTTACATTGGGCCTATACTGCTTCTAGATTGAGGCCTGTATTTGCACAAGTTTAGTAGACTTTAGGCTGACATTAGGGTTTGTCTTGTTAAATAAGTGATTCCGCCTACAGTTAATAAATATAATCAAATAAATATTCACTCAATAGGTCAATCAATAAAGTGTTAAAACTAATTAAATGGTTGAAAACAGTGTAAAAAAGTGGTGCATAATTTTTTTTTAAAAAAAGGCAGGGCAAATAGTTTATAGTATTAATAGTCTCTTGGTCATATTATTAAAAAAGAAAAAATGCTGTCCATAAAAGGGGCAAAAATTGCACAAAGGGTATTCAATGTATGATACAGTGGTAAGGAGGGGTTATGAAGGGTAAAAAATCCCATAAAAGATAGTAACAAAGCCCTCACCTTCATATACTGTCTAAAACCGCATCCAGTATTAACCTGAGGTCCGTTTGTCTGACGTTATTACAGCTTCCACCACCAGGGGGTCCTCTGTGCCAATAAGTATGAAATAGCAATCATCCAGAGCGCCAGCATATGACCATGAATAAAAGTATCATCCGCTGTAATAATCTTTATCACCAGGGGGACCTCTACTTGATCCACCAAATCTCCCAGATATCACTGCACATCAAACGACTTCTTGTACCTCGTATCCTCCGCAGAGTGAGGGGGGAGGAGGGAACAGGGATGGCAGCGAACAGGGGTGGGAGAGAGAGAAAAAGCCCCAATAGTGTAGTAAAGTTAGAATACACAATCTTTATTAAAGATTTAAAAATGGACTCTTACATTAAAAAACAAAGAAATGAGCATAAACAGTTGCTAAGGCGCCTGAACGCCGCTCTCTCATCACTTCCTGGTATCGCTCAGTCATCGGCCACGCCCTACGCGTTACGTCATCACGTGACTTCTTCAGGGGAGGCTGATTGGCTGAGATGATTTTATCTATATCTCCATACAACGGAAATGGGTTAGCGGCCATTTTGTTGTGGTCCGCTCTATTTACCGACGGTGGCCATTTTCCTGTAGTAGACCTGGTGTTTCCATAGCGGCCATTTTCCGAAGAAGTGTTCCTCTGCTGACACTTCCAAGAAAGATGTCTTATTCAATAGGCAGACATAGCGGATGTACCTAGATAGTCTGTGACACCTCACCGCACATAGATGCCTCTTCCGTTTGTATATAATTGACTGTGTTAAGTTTGGAATGTGTTGATAATCTGGCATAATTACTTCAATATATGAAAGTTAAAATTTACTATATTGTTCTGAACACTCCTAAAACACTGAAATGAAAAAAACTAAGCTTAAAAAATGAAAAAATAATAAATTAAGATAAAAAATATTATGAATAAATAAATATAAAAAATAAAAATATTTAAATAAAAAAAAAAAAAAAAATAAAATTAAAAAAAAAAAAAAACTTTTAAAGGACAAACTCCAAATTAAAAATATATTAAATCCTCGAAGGTCAAATTGACCTAAAACTGTGTACCTAATAATTTCCCATATTATTATTTTTAAAAATGATCTAAAATTAGGACATTTAAGATCACTTCCTATGACAAACAGGTAATGGAAGGTTATAAATAAACACAATCATATAGCCAGCTCCAGATTAAATATGGCTGCAGGGGAAAATTTGCCCAGACATGTCTCTACCAGAAATAGAGGGAGAGCCACACTTCAGATTCACACTGGAATAAATAAATCTAAGACAGACATATCTTAAAACATTAAAAATTACTTAAAAAACAATTAAGATCAAATTCTACATTTAAACCATCTGGCACTAAACTTTTCATAATATATATTCATCTTGACTCTTTCTGACTAGGGATGAGCTTCGTGTTCGAGTCTAACCCATGTTCGACTCGAACATCGGCTGTTCGACCATCCGTCGAATTGCGAACGTTATGGGCCGTTCGCGCCAAATTCGTGTGGCGCGTCACGGCCCATAATTCACTGCGGCAGCGCAGTGCATTGCTGGCTGATGATTGGCCAAGCATGCACTATGACCCGCATGCTTGGCCAATCACAGCGCCGTCAGTAGAGAGAGCTGTAATTGGCCAAAGCCAGGGTGGCTTTGGCCAATTATGGC
Source organism: Lithobates septentrionalis (assembly GCA_037952835.1). Taxonomy (NCBI): domain Eukaryota; kingdom Metazoa; phylum Chordata; class Amphibia; order Anura; family Ranidae; genus Lithobates; species Lithobates septentrionalis. The sequence continues at coordinate 5,384,719 of JBBDGP010000016.1, read as the reverse complement.
TCAGGGGATTTAGTACACGCCCCACACTATATAAGGCCGCCTGCACGGCGGCCCTGTGTAGTGTGTTCCGGTGTGCTGATAGAGAGAGAGACAGACAGTGTCATTTGATTTGAGTTAGATAGATTAGGCTAGATCTGTTCCTGCTATTTACATTTAGTGCAGTGCGTCCTGCTCACAGTGTTCAGCTAGATCCGTTCCTGCTATTTACATTTAGTGCAGTCAGTGCGTCCTGCTCACAGTGTTCAGCTAGATCCGTTCCTGCTATTTACATTTAGTGCAGTGCGTCCTGCTCACAGTGTTCAGCTAGATCTGTTCCTGCTATTTACATTTAGTGCAGTGCGTCCTGCTCACAGTGTTCAGCTAGATCCGTTCCTGCTATTTACATTTAGTGCAGTGCGTCCTGCTCACAGTGTTCAGCTAGATCTGTTCCTGCTATTTACATTTAGTGCAGTGCGTCCTGCTCACAGTGTTCAGCTAGATCTGTTCCTGCTATTTACATTTAGTGCAGTGCGTCCTGCTCACAGTGTTCAGCTAGATCCGTTCCTGCTATTTACATTTAGTGCAGTGCGTCCTGCTCACAGTGTTCAGCTAGATCTGTTCCTGCTATTTACATTTAGTGCAGTGCGTCCTGCTCACAGTGTTCAGCTAGATCCGTTCCTGCTATTTACATTTAGTGCAGTGCGTCCTGCTCACAGTGTTCAGCTAGATCTGTTCCTGCTATTTACATTTAGTGCAGTGCGTCCTGCTCGCAGTGTTCAGCTAGATCTGTTCCTGCTATTTACATTTAGTGCAGTGCGTCCTGCTCACAGTGTTCAGCTAGATCCGTTCCTGCTATTTACATTTAGTGCAGTCAGTGCGTCCTGCTCACAGTGTTCAGCTAGATCCGTTCCTGCTATTTACATTTAGTGCAGTGTGTCCTGCTCACAGTGTTCAGCTAGATCTGTTCCTGCTATTTACATTTAGTGCAGTGCGTCCTGCTCACAGTGTTCAGCTAGATCTGTTCCTGCTATTTACATTTAGTACAGTGCGTCCTGCTCACAGTGTTCAGCTAGATCCGTTCCTGCTATTTACATTTAGTGTAGTGCGTCCTGCTCACAGTGTTCAGCTAGATCTGTTCCTGCTATTTACATTTAGTGCAGTGCGTCCTGCTCACAGTGTTCAGCTAGATCCGTTCCTGCTATTTACATTTAGTGCAGTGCGTCCTGCTCACAGTGTTCAGCTAGATCTGTTCCTGCTATTTACATTTAGTGCAGTGCGTCCTGCTCACAGTGTTCAGCTAGATCTGTTCCTGCTATTTACATTTAGTGCAGTGCGTCCTGCTCACAGTGTTCAGCTAGATCCGTTCCTGCTATTTACATTTAGTGCAGTGCGTCCTGCTCACAGTGTTCAGCTAGATCTGTTCCTGCTATTTACATTTAGTGCAGTGCGTCCTGCTCACAGTGTTCAGCTAGATCCGTTCCTGCTATTTACATTTAGTGCAGTCAGTGCGTCCTGCTCACAGTGTTCAGCTAGATCCGTTCCTGCTATTTACATTTAGTGCAGTCAGTGCGTCCTGCTCACAGTGTTCAGCTAGATCTGTTCCTGCTATTTACATTTAGTGCAGTCAGTGCGTCCTGCTCACAGTGTTCAGCTAGATCCGTTCCTGCTATTTACATTTAGTGCAGTGCGTCCTGCTCACAGTGTTCAGCTAGATCTGTTCCTGCTATTTACATTTAGTGCAGTGCGTCCTGCTCACAGTGTTCAGCTAGATCCGTTCCTGCTATTTACATTTAGTGCAGTCAGTGCGTCCTGCTCACAGTGTTCAGCTAGATCCGTTCCTGCTATTTACATTTAGTGCAGTGCGTCCTGCTCACAGTGTTCAGCTAGATCTGTTCCTGCTATTTACATTTAGTGCAGTGCGTCCTGCTCACAGTGTTCAGCTAGATCCGTTCCTGCTATTTACATTTAGTGCAGTCAGTGCGTCCTGCTCACAGTGTTCAGCTAGATCCGTTCCTGCTATTTACATTTAGTGCAGTCAGTGCGTCCTGCTCACAGTGTTCAGCTAGATCTGTTCCTGCTATTTACATTTAGTGCAGTCAGTGCGTCCTGCTCACAGTGTTCAGCTATATCCGTTCCTGCTATTTACATTTAGTGCAGTCAGTGCGTCCTGCTCACAGTGTTCAGCTAGATCTGTTCCTGCTATTTACATTTAGTGCAGTCAGTGCGTCCTGCTCACAGTGTTCAGCTAGATCCGTTCCTGCTATTTACATTTAGTGTAGTGCGTCCTGCTCACAGTGTTCAGCTAGATCCGTTCCTGCTATTTACATTTAGTGCAGTCAGTGCGTCCTGCTCACAGTGTTCAGCTAGATCCGTTCCTGCTATTTACATTTAGTGCAGTCAGTGCGTCCTGCTCACAGTGTTCAGCTAGATCCGTTCCTGCTATTTACATTTAGTGCAGTGCGTCCTGCTCACAGTGTTCAGCTAGATCCGTTCCTGTTATCTTCCTACTGACAGGCAGGCTTGTCTGGTTACAGTATATAAAGCTACCTGAAGAAAATTACAGGTGTTCTATCCCAGCTTAGTGCAGCTACAGGCCATTAGTATGTCTGGAAGGCCAAGAAGGAGAGGCAGACAGTCACAAGCCAATAAGAGAGGGCAAGCAGGCTCTGTGTCTAGTGCTGGTCGTGGAGACGGTGCATCCTCATCAGCACGTGGCCATGGGACACGCTTGGCCTTTTTTTCGGCAGCTGGCCGTGTTGAGCCGCAACATGCGGAAGACTTGGTCGAGTGGATGACCAAGCCGTCCTCATCCTCCTCATCCTCTCTCACCCATGCCCAGGGTGCTTTGTCTGGCAAAGCAGCGGCCTCTTCCCTCAGCTCAATGTCATCAGTGACTCCTTCCCTAGCTCCACCATGTCCTCCTGAGGATTCCCTCAAACTGTTTGACCACAGTGTTGGGTACATGCTCCAGGAGGATGCCCAGCATTTGGAAGGCTCTGATGATGATACTGAGCTCGATGAAGGCAGTAACATGAGCACGGACAGAGGGGGTGCCCAAGAAGGACAGCAATCTGGCAGTCATGCTCCCCCTGCTGCAGCATACTGCCAGGTTTGCTCCAGTGATGAGGAGGGAGGGGATGATGAGGTCACTGACTCAACGTGGGTGCCTGATAGGAGAGAGGAGGAGGAGGAGGAGGCGGCACATCACCAACGAGGCAGGATGCCCTCCAGGGGCCAGCCTAAGGGCAGCACATTGACTGCATCACACCCCAAAGCTCCACATGTGCAGGGCGCTGCAGTCTCTGCGCGTTATTCAAAAAGTTCTTTGGTGTGGGCCTTTTTTGAGACGAGTGCATCAGATCGCACCGCTGCTATTTGCAACATATGTCTCAAGCATATCTCGCGTGGCCAAAACATCTCCCGCTTGGGTACCACATGCTTGACCAGACATATGTTGACCTGCCACGCAGTTCGTTGGCAAGCATATCTAAAAGACCCACACCAAAGAACAAAGAGGATCTCTCCTTGCTCCTCATCAGCTGAGATTTCCAACCCCACTAGACCTTCAGTCCTCTCTGAGACCTGCAGTGAGAGGAATGAAGGTGTAGAATTAGGTGTGTCACAGCCAAGTACTTGTGGGCAATCTGCTTTTGGTACACCGACGTCAGATTGTACCAGGCACATTTCCCTGCCCCAGCTGCTGCACCGCCGAAAGAAGTTTGCTCCCAGCCATCCACATGCCCAGCGGTTGAATGCTAGCTTGGCAAAATTGCTAGCACTTCAACTGCTGCCTTTTCAGTTGGTAGACTCTGCCCCCTTCCGTGAGTTTGTGGAATGTGCGGTTCCTCAGTGGCAGGTACCCAAACGCCACTTTTTCTCACGGAAGGTGATTCCGGCTCTCTACCGGCATGTGGAAGGCAATGTCCATGCCTCGCTGGACAGGGCGGTCAGCGGTAAGGTGCATATTACCGCTGACTCATGGTCCAGCAGGCATGGACAGGGACGTTACTTAAGTTTCACGGCGCATTGGGTGACTCTGCTGGCAGCTGGGAAGGATGCAGGACAAGGTGCAGTAGTGTTGGAGGTTGTTCCGCCACCACGCCTCCAAAATGCTGATTGTGACACACCTCTCTCCTCCACCCCCTCCTCTTCTTCTTCCTCCATGGCCTCTTCCTCGGAACCAGCGGTGCTCCGTAGGCGTTCAAGGGGCTACGCAAGTACGCAGGCCAAAAGATGCCATGCGGTGCTTGAGCTGGTGTGCTTGGGGGACAGGAGCCACACTGGGGCAGAGGTTCTGTCAGCTCTGCAGGGGCAGGTTCAGAGGTGGTTGACGCCACACCAACTTAAGGCAGGAATGGTGGTTTGCGACAATGGCACCAACCTCCTCTCTGCCCTCCGACAGGGACAACTGACCCATGTGCCCTGTTTGGCTCACGTCCTTAACTTGGTGGTGCAGCGGTTCTTGGGCAGGTACCCGGGCTTACAGGATGTCCTGAGGCAGGCCAGGAAAGTCTGTGTGCATTTCCGCCGGTCATATAATGCCAGTGCTCGGCTGACGGACCTCCAAAAGGAGTTTAACCTGCCCAAGAACCGCCTAATCTGTGACATGCCCACCAGGTGGAACTCAACGTTGGCCATGCTGCAGCGGCTGCACACGCAGCAGAGGGCCATCAATGAGTACCTGTGCGACTATGGCACCAGGACAGGGTCAGGGGACCTTGGTTTTTTTTCCCCACGCCAGTGGGCCATGATCAGGGATGCATGCACTGTCCTGTCACCATTCGAGGAGGCCACGAGGATGGTGAGCACTGACAGTGCATGCATCAGTGACACTGTCCCCCTTGTCCACCTGTTGGAGCACACGCTGCGTGGAATAATGGACAGGGCACTTGAGGCAGAACAGAGGCAGGAAGAGGAGGACTTCCTTAGCTCTCAAGGCCCCCTTTATCCAGACAGTGTTCCTGCGTGCCCGCCGATCACACAGGAAGAGGACGAGGAGGAGGAGGAGGAGGAGGAAGATTGTGTCAGTATGGAGGTGGAGCCTGGCACTCAGCATCAGCAGTCTTTAAGGGATCAGTCCCAAGGAACACATGGACTTGTACGTGGCTGGGAGGAGGTGGCTGCGGACGTTGTTGTCCTTAGTGACCCAGAGGACTCCGGACCGAATGCCTCAGCAAACCTACGCTGCATGGCCTCCCTGATCCTGCAAAGCCTGCGTAAGGATCCTCGTATTCGTGGTATCAAGGAGAAGGACCAATACTGGCTGGCAACCCTCCTTGATCCACGTTACAAGGGTAAGGTTGCGGACCTTATCTTGCCATCGCAGAGGGAGCAGAGGATGAAACATCTTCGGGAGGCCTTGCAGAAAGGTCTGTGCAACGCGTTCCCAGAGACTGGGAGGTTACAAACTCCTGTTTCTGGACAACGTGTTGCTGAGGCTTCGGTCAGTCAAAGAAGGAGCGGTGGAGAAGGTGGCCGTCTGACCGATGCGTTCAGACAATTTTTTGGTCCGCAGCCCCAAGGTATGATCGGTTCCAGCAACCATCGCCAGCGTCTGTTTTACATGGTGCAGGAATACCTAGGGGCAAGATCAGACTTGGACACCTTTCCCACCGAAAATCCTCTGGGTTACTGGGTCTTGAGGATGGATCACTGGCCAGAGCTTGCACAGTATGCAATTGAGCTACTGGCCTGTCCTGCATCCAGCGTTCTTTCGGAACGCACATTCAGTGCTGCTGGAGGCGTGGTAACCGATCACAGGGTGCGTCTGTCCACTGACTCGGTCGATCGGCTGACCTTCATAAAAATGAATCAGTCTTGGATCACCACCAGCTACCAAGCACCTGATGCTGATGTAACTGAATAATTTTTTTCAGATCCCTTCAAAGACTGCCTATGCTGATGCTGAGTGACTATCCCTGAGTAATTATCCCCTTCCTCCTCAATCATCACGCTGATAGCTTGTAAGAACATTTTTGGTTCTGGGCGCCACCACCAGTGCCTAAGGCACAATTTTTCAGCCCCTGTTTAACAGGGGCGTGTAATTACAATTTTTGATGTAATACTTTGCAGCAGGGCTCGTTCCTGCATTCCAACTAGAGTGTCTGTGAGGGGTTGCAGTGTTGTGGCACCAGCACCAGTGCCTAAGGCCCAATTTTTCTGCCCCTGTCTAACAGGGGCGTGTAATTACAATTTTTGATGCAATACTTTGCAGCAGGGCTCGTTCCTGCGTTCCAACTAGAGTGTCTGTGAGGGGTTGCAGTGTTGTGGCACCAGCACCAGTGCCTAAGGACCAATTTTTCTGCCCCTGTCTAACAGGGGCGTGTAATTACAATTTTTGATGCAATACCTTGCAGCAGGGCTCATTCCTGCGTTCCAACTAGAGTGTCTGTGAGGGGTTGCAGTGTTGTGGCACCAGCACCAGTGCCTAAGGCCTAATTTTTCAGCTCCTGTTCAACAGGGGCATGTAATTACAATTCTTGATCTAATATTTCACAGCAGGGCCCTGTGAGGGCTTACAGTGTTGTGGCCACAGCAACACCTAAGGCCCAAATTTCTGCTGAGTATATAGGGCAGGACCCTACTTTCAAACATCTAACTTACAAACGACTCCTACTTGCAAACGGAAGGAGACAACAGGAAGTGAGATGAAATCTACCCCTAGGAAGGGAAATTCTCTCCTGTAAGAGTTAATATGGGAAAACAATTTCTCCTTTCCACTGATGCTTTCCAATCCTTGTTCCACAAAAAAACCCAAATTTTCAAAAAACATTTTTCATTGGGACAAAAAAGTGAGGTGAAATCTTCTGAAGAGGAGGAAAGACAGCAAAACAAATGTCACAGGGGTGATAACCCTTCCCTATGTTTTCCAAAAAGCTTAAAAAAGATTTTTTGGCTGGAGCTAAACACGTTAAAAATGTACCCGTTCAAAATTACAAAGAGATTCTACTTAACAACAAACCTACAGTCTACAGCAGTATACAGTCTTGTTTGCACCGCCTGTATACTGCTGTTCAGAGTATATAGGGCCTTTCCTTATTTTAATTTGGGTGCGGGGTTCCCCTTAATATCCATACAGGACCCAAAGGGCCTGGTAATGGACTGGGGGGGTACCCATGCCGTTTGTCTCACTGATTTTCATCAATATTGCCATGACCCGACATGACATTAAACCCGCAAGCAGTTTTAAATGAGATTTTTTCCTTTAAAAATGACATTTGGTGCAGGGACTGTTCTAAACATGGGAAACACGCGTCACTTTACAGGCATACTATAGACACCCCCCAGGTACGATATTTAAAGGAATATTTCACTTTTTTTTTTTTTACTTTAAGCATCATTAAAATCACTGCTCCCGAAAAAACGGCCGTTTTTAAAAGTTTTTTTTGCATTGATACATGTCCCCTGGGGTAGGACCCGGGTCCCCAAACCCTTTTTCGGACAATACCATGCAAATTAGCCTTTAAAATGAGCACTTTTGATTTCGAACGTTCGAGTCCCATAGACGTCAATGGGGTTCTAACGTTCGTGCGAACTTGCGGTCCGTTCGCGGGTTCTGGTGCGAACCGAACCGGGGGGTGTTCGGCTCATCCCTATTTCTGACTAATCGTCCTTATCTTATGGCTACCTCTCCGTGATGGATTATACTTTTCTATACCCCAGAATTGTAGGTGGGAAGGATCTCAATTATGTACCGTAGCGAAATGTTTTGAAACATTGTGTTTGGGAAACCCATTCACAATGTTCTGCACATGTTCCTTTATCCTAATCTTCAGTGCCCCTTTTGTTCTGCCTATGTACTGCAAATTGCAGCTACACTGAAGACAGTATACCACTCCTTCAGAATGACAACCTATGAAGTCCCTGATCTCATAGGTGTGACCCGTAGTGGTGGCTGTGAACTCTGACCTCTTTTTTTGAAATTTTTTTGTGTGTCGGCAAGCATAATAATTTCTATAGGGATAGAAGCCCTTTCCAGAAAAAAACGTAAAGGAATTTTTCGGGGGAGGTTCAACTATGGATTAATAATAATATCTTTCAGGGTTGGAGCTCTCTTATATACAATATTTGGAGTGTCAGGCAGAATATCTTTTAAATCTTTATCATTTTTCAGCACATGCCAGTGTCGTTTGATAAGTTTAGCTACCTCTTTATGCTGTACATTGTAGTCCAATATAAGGCATGGTGCTTCAGCCTGATATTGTCTTGTGTTGTGTCTTGCAGATAATAAAATGGATGGCTTCAATGACCACAATTTCTGCCCCTGTTCATAGACAAATACAGGGAGCTGCCCTGTCTGTGGCAGGTGAAACATCCACATTATAATCATAAACAAAAGAGGCAGGCAGCGCCGGAGAAACTGCTGGAGATGGTGAAGCCGGTGGTCCCCACAGCAACCATCCCCTATTTAAAAACCAAAATTGGTGGCCTGAGGAGCACATATCTAAGGGAGCGCAAGAAGGTCACGGATTCCCAGAGATCCGGAGCTGCAGCAGATGACGTTTATGTCCCCAGGCTGTGGTACTATGAGAGACTTTGTTTTTTGTCAGACCAGACTGAAGTCAGGGAATCCCTCTCCACTCTTCCTTCCACTCTTCCTTTCACCCCAGCTGAGGCTTCCGATATCCAACCTGGGACTTCCAGCCAGGAAGAAGTGGAGGAGCCCAGATGGAGTCAGGTATAGCATTGTTCTAAAGATTTCTGGTCAATAAATAAATGATGTTTACTAGATGTTATTATTGATCACTAATTGCTGATTGAAAAAAGTGTTTTACATATCAATAGACAGTAGTGGCCAAAATTTTTTTGGACAAGACTGAAAAATGGTGGGCTTAGAAGGATAGTCTGTTATATTTGTTAACATTCAATTTGCAACAGTCATGAGATGAAAATTGTGTGTGATTGATGAATAAAAAACTAAAACTATGTCCCTTTTTCATACACAGGAAGACCTCAGCCAGAACGAGGCTCTGGAATGTGGCACACAGGAGGAGGCTGTGGAATGTGGCAGCCAGGAGGAGGCGGGGGTTAGTGGCAGCCAGGAGGAGGCGGGGCTAAGTGTCAGCCAGGAGAAGCCTGGGACCAGTCGCAGCCTGACCGAATCGCAGGTTCCTGCCCTCCGCCTTCTATACAAAAGAGCGAGGAAGGTGACTCACATGCAGGATTCTGCACTCAGGCTCATTCAGGAGGCTTCTGCGTCCCTCAGAGCCTTACCCACTCCTGAAGAGGCCTTTGCCTGCATGGCTTCCACCAAACTGAAGGGCATGGAGATGGAGGAGGGTCAACGCAAGCTATGTGAGGACCTTCTTTATAAAGTCCTAAGTAAGGGGGTGAGTGGTGAACTAACACCCAATACCCACCTGTGTGAGTTGGCCCCTCCTCCTCCTCCTGCTGCCACAACTTCACCACCACAGCCACAGCGTGGAAGGAAGCGTGGAAGGAAGACCAGAGAGTGATGGTCCTGGGTTCAGTCTGGTCTGGCCAAAGATGCAGCCTCTTGTATGACCACAGCCTGGGGACACAGATGTCATCTGCTGCTTTCCGGATCTCTGGGACTTATGGACCAGACTGCACGCCCTTAGATATGGACTCCTGAGGCCACCAATTTTGCAAGAAAATAGTTGATGTGTGCCCTGGGGGCCAAAGGCTTCACCCATTTCAGCTGTTTCTCCAGAGTTGCCTCCCTCTTTGTTTGTTTCTGAGCCATTAATAAAGGAATTTTTTTTACAATTATACTCGCCTATGTGTGTTTTCCTTTTAAAAGGACAGTTTGTTTGTGAGGAGGCAGGTACATTTCTAATATACAATGTGAAATTAACAAGAGACACCAACACCAAACAATCTCCTTGAGATTCAATAATACAAGATAATGGTGTTGTGGTAACTTGACACACAAAACACACACAAAAATATTATGGAGTAAAACACAAAAAAATAAAAACATCAGACTTTAAAAATAGAAACCACAAAAAAAAAAAAAAAAACAGCCTTGGAAAAAATACAAACCACCAAACAAATACAAAAACAGCCTTGAAAAAAAGAAAAAATATTTAAAAACAACTTAAAAAATATTTGGTCAGATGTGACAAATGTAAATATATTGAGGGAATCCCAATAAATATTAAAGAAATAAGTTTGTGAGAAGTCTGTGTGAATATGAGCAGCAAAACTACTTCATTATAAAGATGAGAGTGCGCTGCATTAAACTATTTTTGACATTGCAGGGTGACGAAAGTGCTGTATCCATTCCGAACGCTAATTTTACCAGACTGAGCTGTTCCGTCTCGGAATTTCTTCTGAGCATGCGTGGCACTTTGTGCGTCGGAAATGGCCACACATGGTCGGAATTGACGCGATCGGATTTTGTTGTCGGAAAATTTTATAGCCTGCTCTCAAACTTTGTGTGTCAGAAAATCCGATGGAAAATGTCTGATGGAGCCCACACACGGTCGGAATGTCCGACAACACGCTCCGATCTGACATTTTCCATCGGAAAATCCGACCGTGTGTACGGGGCATAACAGAGACTTCTGGGACGCTATGTTACTTAGATACAAAGCTAACTAAAATATATACAGAATTACAATATTTTACAGCTATTAATGGAGTTTTTACATAGACTCATAAGGGAACAGATGCTCGCTTGTGGCCAGTTGAGAATATGAGTTTTGGCCACAACTAAAATAATAATTTATGTGTAATCTTCTTTAATATTGTCAGGGAACCAACAGCAGGAGAAGTGCTCTAGGACCCAGTATCTCTACCAGCACTTATGGCAGTAGAAGGACCTTAGGAGCCAGCATCTTTGGCAGGAGAAGGACTTTAGGACCCAGTATTTCTACCAGCAGGTCACATGGGCCTTTATAAGGAAGTCTGCTAGTGTCTGTATTTGCTGGTTGATCTTTGGCTCCTCCAGTGTGTTATCTCCATGATATTCCTGTTCCTGTGTCTACTATTACCGATCCGGCTTGTCCTTGACCTATCTCCTGTTTGCTTCCTGTGTTCGACCTCGGCTATCCACCTAACCACGTCTGCTCTGACACCAAGCTGGCTCACGACCTAGGCTTCCTTCTGACCACGCTCCAGTCGCAGCATTATCAGAATCCTGCAACACCTCACGGGTGCCACCTGTCTGCTGATTCTACGCCTGCACACCAGCTGTACTCTGGAACCTCCTGCATACAGTCCAGCAGGCGACCCATGCTACTTTGGGCCTGACCTCTCCTGTTTTCACCCTCAGGGGGTCTGGAACTTAGCCGCAAGGGAAGCCCTCTCTCTCCATTGGCCTCCAGCACCAGGTACGTGATAGTATCAACCAGCCACAATGTCTGAGGCCGGGAAAGGTGCTTCCGAGTTGGAGGCCCTATGTCAGCAGATGATGCCTCTTACACAAGCAGTCCAGAGCTTTCAAGACGGCTACTTTCAGCTGGAAGGACGCCTTCACTGCCTTACTACCTCCATGACTTCTGCTGATTCTAACCAAGCTACTAGCTCCACTGTCTCAGCTTCAATGGCCAGTACTCCTGCCATACACCTGCTGTGGGATTACCTCCTCTGGAGCCCAGATTCCCCATTCCTGAGCACTTTTCAGGCGACCGCCACAAATTCAGGGCCTTTAAAAATGCCAGTGAACTTTACTTTGCCCTGCAACCAAGGACTTTATGTCATGAGACTGTCAAGGTGGGTTTTATCATCTCACTCTTGTCAGATGAGCCACAGTCCTGGGCTAATAACCTCCTTGAGCAAAAGAACTTAGTACTGGATTCAGTTGCCACCTTCTTTGAAGCTATGGCTACCCTACATGAGGATCCACAGTGGACTGCTACCACCGAGTCTGCCCCTCATGTCCTAGGACAAGGCAAACGACTGGTGGAGTTTCGCAAGTGGTCAGCTGATACCGGATGGAATGATGCCACCCTGAAATACCAGTTCTGGCAGGGCTTATCCGAGACTCTCAAGGACAAGTTAGTTAGGATGGAGGCTCCCACATCATTAGAGAATATCATCCAAGTCTCTATCCAACTAGACAGACAGCTGTGGGAGCGACTGTCTGAACGCACCCAGACCTTCCGACCGACATGGGTAATGCTAAAGGTTCCAGGACCAACAATCCCAGTCTCTGTTCCCCAGCCTATCAATATTTCTGATGGGAAACCCATGCAAATTGGCTTACTCCACCCTGCTTTAACCTCTGAAGAGAAAGAATGCAGACAATAAGCTAACTTGTGTCTTTACTGTGGAGCTTCGGGACACTACCTTCGCAGTTGTCCTGTTCACCAAAGTAAATCCAGCCTTCCATGCCCTCGTACCTACAGTTATCTGGGACTGTATCCACTCATGTAATTCTCCACATCTCTGTGCAGGTAGCTGGAAAGGAAGTCAAGGTGCGGGCGATCATTTACTCTGGTACAAAGACTTGATGTACATTTAGCAGATGGTACTGCTCCCAGCTCTGGACCTGTCACTCAGGAGACTATCCCTGTCCTTGCCCCCACGGATGCAGTCCATTAAGAATTTTTCCGTTTTGATGTCATCAGGTCTCCTATGTTCACAGCAATTCTAGGGATAGATACCCTGGCTGCGAGCCCACAACCTGCAAATCGACTGGCCCAAGGGAGAAATCAGCTTCTCATCTCCCTACTGTCGGCAACACTGTGGCATCCCCACGCCTGTCAACCCTTCAGTGTGTCTCTCAGTTCAACTCACACCAGATCCCTGTCATGCTGTCCCTTCGGCCTACCTTGATTTCCTTGATGTCTTTGACAAGAAAGATGCTGATGCCCTGCCCCCGCATTGGTCCTATGACTGCCCCGTTGAGTTGCTACCTGGAGCAGAAGTACCCTTCGGGCGAATCTTTCCTTTATCCGAGCTGGAACTGGAGGCCCTCCGACAATGTATAGATGAAAACTTAGCCAAAGGATTCATCTGCCCCTCCTCTTCGCCTGCTGGAGCTGGCATCTTCTTCATTGAGAAGAAGGATTGTTCTCTCAGACCATACATTGATTATACGGACCTTAATAAAATCACCATCAAGAACAGATACCCACTCCCTCTCATTCCTGAGTTATTCCAAAGGTTCCGAACAGCTCGGCTTACAACCTGATTCGTATTAGGGAATGTGATGAGTGGAAGACCGCCTTCCGAACACGCTTTGGGCACTTCGAGTACCTTGTGATGCCATTCGGGCTATGTAACGCCCCCGCGACATTCCAACATTTTGTGAATGACATCTTCAGGGAATATCTTGACCTGTTCTTCTATCTGGGCGACATGCTAATTTTCTCAGCTTCACTTGAACTCCATCGAGAGCAAGTCAGAAAAGTGTTAAAGACCTTAATAACCCATGGCTTATATACCACAGAAGAAGTGCGAGTTTGAGAAACAATCTATCCAGTTCTTGGGACCCATAATCTCCACAGAGGGAATCTCCATGGATCCTCAGAAGGCCTCAGCAATCTTGGAATGGCCTGCACCTTATGACAGGAAAGGGGTCCAGAGGTTTGTGGGCTTCGCTAACTTTTACAGGAAATTAATTTGGAATTTCTCGACTATCATTGCCCCGATCACCCAGCTCACTCGCCTACACTCACACTTCTCCTGGAACCAGGATTCTCAAATGGCCTTTAAACAGCTGAAGGCACTCTTCACCTCTGCTCCCATGTTGCAACACCCAGACCCAGCTCTTCCCTTTGTCCTCGAGGTAGACGCATCCGAAGTAGCTACGGGAGCCGTGCTCTCTCAGTGGCAGGGACCAAAGGCCCTGCTTCATCCAGTAGCCTTTTGCTCCAGGAAGCTGAATCAGGCCAAGAGAAACTACAATGTGGGTGACCGAGAACTCCTGGCAATTAAAGTCGAAGAACCTACTGGAGGGTGCTTACCACCCAATTATGATTTTCACAGATCACAAAAATCTGGAATATCTAAGATCTGCAAAACGCCTAAGACCTCGACAAGCCAGATGGGCCTTATGCCGCGTACACACGATCAGACTTTCTGGCATACTTAGTTCGGCACACTTTTTGACGGACTTTGTCCGCCAGGTGCGCCGGACTTTAAAACGGACGGACTTGACCACACTCATTCACATAGGGATCTGGAGGCCCTCTTATAGGGGGCTCCCGGATTCCGATAAGCCCCCCGCCCGCAGACCCCGACAACCAACGGCCAGGGTTGTCTGGAAGAGGCCCTTGTCCTCATCAACATGGGGACAAGGTGCTTTGGGGTGGGGGGCCGCTTTCCTGACCAGCCAGGCTGCGTGCTCGGATCGGGGTCTGGTATGGATTTTAGGGGGGACCCCACGCCGGTTTTTCGGCGTAGGGGTTTCCCTTTATAATCCATACCAGACCTAATTTGTTTTTCCTATTGCAGCGAGCGCGAGATGCAATACCCTGCCCTCGCGTCGTATCTGGTCCGTTGGACCAGCATACACACGAGCGGGCTTTCTGTCGGACCAGCACACAGACAAGCGGACTTTCAGCCCGAAACTGAGTCCGACGGAAACATTTAAAACATGTTTCAAATCTAGGTCCGGCGAGCTTTTGGGAAAAAGTCCGCCGGAAAAGTCCGCCGGAGCCTACACACGGGCGGATTGTCCGGCAGACTCTGGTCCGCCGGACCAAGTATGCCGGAAAGTCCGACCGTGTGTACGCGGCATTATTCTTTTATAGATTTAATTTCCACTTGACATACTGCCCAGGTTCCAAAATGGGAAAGCCGATGTCCTGTCCAGGATGTTCCCCGAGTCTGCTGTATTACTGTATGTGCTCCTCCAAGCACCATCTTATCTGAAATGTTTTGCTAATTCGACCCAGCCTAAAGGTACCCATTGAACAAGCTTCTGCATCTTGCCCCAAATCTGAACATGACTTATTAAGGAGGCTGGATGGATTACTTTGGCACCAGGACAAAATCTTCGTACCTCAGGAAGCAAGGTCTCAGGTTCTCAGGACATTCCACGACCACCAAATTGCAGGGCACTTTGCAACTTGCAAGGCACAGACTAACAAGCTCATTTAGTGGTCCTTTTGGTGGCCTAACCTCAGTTGGGACAGCAGATCCTATGTCAAGCCATGCACTACATGTCCACGTAGTAATGGCGACAAAGTCAAAGCCTGGGGGTTATTGAGACCCTTGCCTATCCCTAATTGCCCTTGAAAGATGATCTCTATGGATTTTATTGTTTACCTTCCTCCCTCTGAAAGTTTCACGACCATCCTGGTTGTGGTAGACCGACTATCCAAGACGGCCCTTGGACTGGGGTGGTGCAATTTACAACCAGGTTTTGGAGAGCCCTTTGTAAAGCCTTGGAAGTGGATCTTTGCCTATCATCTGCCTATCATCCTCAAAGTAATGGACAAACAGAATGCACAAACCAAACCCTAGAGCAATACCTCTGCTGCTTTTCAGCTTTTTCACAAAACGACTGGGCATCCCTGCTCCCACTGGCAGAATTTGCCTATATTATTATTATTATTTAAGGTACTAATATAGCACCGTCAATTTACGAAGCACTTTACATATACATTGTACATTCACATCAGTCCCTACCCTCAAGGAGCTTACAATCTAAGGTCCCTAACTCACAATCATATACTAGGGCCAATTTACACAGAAGCATGTCTTTGGAGTGTGGGAGGAAAGCGGAGTACCCAGAGGAAACCCACGCAGGCACAGGGAGAACATGCAAACTCCAGGCAGGTAGTGTTGTGGTTGGGATTCAAACCGGTGACCCTTTTACTTTACTACTATGCGAGAGTGCTACCCACTACACCACTGTGCTGCCCCTATAATAACTCTGTCCATTCAGATACGAACCAGTCTCCATTCTGGGCCAATTATGGATTCCACCCTGCTGCCCTGCCTGAAACTATGCCTGAAACTACTATACCCTTCCTGCAGGACAGACTGGTTTTCATACAAAACAATTATCAGTTCCTCCAGGAGTCCATACAGAAAGCCCAAGTGGATTACAAAGAACACTTCAAGGTAGGGGGCAAAGTGTGGCTGCCAACCTGAAATTGGCCTGCCCTTCGCAGAAGCTAGGGCCAAGGTATATTGACCCCTTTCAGATCAAACAGGAAATAAACCCAGTGGCGTACAAACTGTCTCTGCCTGACTCATATAGGATCCATCCGGTCTTTCACACCTCCTTGCTTAAACCAACTGTTCCAGATCCATTTTCAGGGAGAGCGGAGCCACCGCCACCACCAGTGACTATTGGAGAGGACACAGAATTTGAGGTAGAATCAATCCTGGACTGCAGGAAGCGACGGAGACAAGCCCAATTCCTAATTAAATGGAAAGGGTATACACCCAAAGAGAGCTCCTGGGAATCAAAAGCCAATGTACATGCCCCTAGACTCCTCTGAGAGTTTTGGGGCAAATAACCTGAGAAAATTGCCCAAATGGGCACCCGGAGGCTGCCCGTCAGGGATGGGCACTGTCAGGGAAGCAACAGCAGGAGAAGGGCTCTAGGACCCAGCATCTCTACCAGCACTTATGGCAGGAGAAGGACTTTAGGACCCAGCATCTCTGGCAGGAGAAGGACTTTAGGACCCAGCATCTTTGCCAGCAGGTCACATGGGCCTATATAAGGAAGTCTGCTAGAGTCTGCATTTGCTGGTTGATCTTCGGCTCCTCCAGTGTGTTATCTCCGTGATATTCCTGTTTCTGTGTCTCCTGTTACTGATCCGGCTTGTCCTTGACCTATCTCCTGTTTGCTTCCTGTGTTTGACCTTGGCTATCCACCTGACCACGTCTACTCTGATACCAAGCCAGCTCATGACCTAGGCTCCCTTCTGACCACGCTCCAGTCGCAGCATTATCTGAATCCTGCAACACCTCACGGGCACCACCTGTCTGCTGATTCTATGCCAGCACACCAGCTGTACTCTGAAACCTCTTGCATACAGTCCAGCAGGGGACCCGTGCTACTTTGGGCCTGACCTCTCCTGTTTTCACCCTTAGGGGGTCTGGAACTTAGCCACAAGGGAAGCCCTCTCTCTCCATTGGCCACCAGCACCTGGTACGTGATAAATATTTGGAACTTTTGGCTTTGCCTTCCGAAATAAAATAAAAACTCTGAAAAAAAAACTTCTAAACTCTACATCTCTACAGTCCACATTTCTGGATCCCAGTATCCGTAGTCATCACTTGTTCTGGATGTAATAAGTCCATAATAAACAAATAATAAGAGACAAATCACCAAAAAAAAAAAAAACAAGAAGGGAAAAAAATAATGAGGATCCTTGTTCTCAACAGTCCAATAATAATAATACGAAAGTCCATAATGCCAATCTAGTCCTGTTGCCGTTGCTTCTGGGACAGCCTTCTCAGGTGATTCCAATTTGATACAGCATACAGTAACGGACTTCGGACCAGCTTTCCTGGCTTTCTGAGATAATACTTTGTTAAGGTGGACAAAGGTAGAGAAAGGTACAAAAAAGGTACAGATTTAATTCTGCCTCAACATGAGATTTGTAATACCCCTGTCTCTTTAAATTGTTAAAGAGCATTGAATCTGTATTAGTTAAAAAAAAATATATAATTGAAATTGCTTTCAAACATTGCAGCTATACAAAGGCAATGCCCTTTCTCAGTGGTGATTAACATATTAACTGATCCTCCAATTTGCAAGTCAGGCAGGCAAAAAATTTGTAATAAAAATACGATAGAAACTCTGTTTAATGAAACAGACAAACCAAAAAAAAAATATTTTAGAATTTAGTTAGGCCTGACTGCAATTAATTCCATTCAAAGCTTCTCTTTAAAACAAACATAACAACTATGCTTTAAGTCCTCTGTGTTTCAAAGTAATTTGCCCAGTCTGGGTCCGCTCTGGATTATCCGCCCATGTTTGTGTATTTACCCTAAAATACAAAACTCAAAAACAATTAATAACAACTCACTCTACCTCTCTGAGAGGTTCCCAATGGACTAAACTAGTAGTGGATGCTTGGAACAGACTTCCAGCAAAGGTAATGCGTCTATCAACAGTAAGTACAGTCAAAAATGTACAGACATAACCACATATCTATACTCTGAGAGACAAAAAAGTTATAGGAAAACTTGGTGGGTTTGTAAGTACTTAAAGTCTAAGAAGACAACATGTAGACATATAACCTTCACACATTTTAACAGGACATGAGTCAATTTGAAAGGAAAAACAAAACACAAGACATACTGAATCCATAAGATGCCACAAGGTGCAAAGTAATGTATTATTATGTACTTTCCAAGTGTCAGAGTGAACGAAACTTCACTCTAAGCCACATGAAAAGAAAAAGAAACAAAACAAAATTCCTACAGTTTCTCAGAGTTATAGGGATTGAGATCTCATATCTGTGTAAACTGGTACTAGCACTGAGCTCATTAAACGGAAACAAAAAAAAAAAGCATGCGCGTTACTGTGATCAGATTTCTTATAGATGGCCATCCAACAATGGTGTGTACACACCCCTGAGGGAAAAAAAAATCTTGGTTTACACATAGACAATTCATACACATCCATTATATCACCCAGACACACACATGCCATCCCATACATTCTGGATAGAGAGAGCTTTGGTAATTGCAAATTAATTGCTAGGTGTTTCTGGCAACTGGGAGAATACAAAAGAAAGAAAAAAAAACAATGGAATATTATACTTTACCTTCTGTTGTGCGTGTGTATTTATGCATATGTACATCTATCTACAGCTGCTTTATATGTAAATATACTTTCAGGAACTCACTTAACTTGAAAAAAGATAACCTTTATTATAACAGTTATTACTCTATCCCCCTTTTTTTTCTTTAGCCTATTTAAAGCAAACAATACAACATTACGTGTACGTGTACATTGATAAATGGTCAATGACATTCCCACTTTGATCTAGTGAAACTAAAATGCCACAGACCTCTAAAACCTAACTTATATCTTGTATTTCATCCCCGGTTTTAGTGTACTGGTTTGGTTATGAAATGGACAGGTTACTCCCTCCATTTTTCCAATTCAAGGATTTAATAACGTTTCTTTTTGGAATTCTTTCACAAACTCATCCTGTTCCTGTTTCATTTGCCTAATCTCATACTGTAAAGTCTCATTCTCGGCCTTAAGGGATTTATGATCTCGTATTTTCATATATATTACACCTAGGCCCTTCTCTCCAATGAGGTGAGTACACTTCCATGTCACGCCTCTTTGTTGTATATTTATTTTGTTTCAATTTCTTTTCACCAGAAGACAAAGAAATTTGAGCAATGTGACCGAATAACCCACAGGTGTAGCATTTTATCTTTTGTAAAGTATTAAAGCGTCTCTTAACAACCGGTGTGGTTTTAGGCTGAGAATATTCAATGGCTAAAACCTGATTCACAACTTTTCCTGTCTGCATATGAGATATAGGGGTACTTTCAAAAGAGCCCCCACCTTTCAATGAGTTGTTGAAACTAGCACATACTCCAGATGGAGCTAATTTCCTGTTGCATCCAGAAATACTCAAAATGGTTGCATTACAATCTATGGTGTGTGGAGATTGCACAAGCTACCCTGGGCTTGAATATGCAGACAATTGTTTACATTTACTTTCTGCCTCCTTTAGCCCCGTGCCAGCTGATCAACCTCTCCCTGCTTGTTTTGGTTGTCTATTGTTGGTTGCTGGTGTCTATTGTTGGTTGCTGATGGCTAGCGTTCAAATTTGTCATGGAAACTTTTAGAGTACTGATATTACTTTTGACTATTTCTAGATCTTCCTTGAGAGATATGTTTTGCAACAATAACTGCTTGTAATTGTTAGCCAACCAGCAAGCTGCAAAAATTAGTGCAGTCTTACACTCACATTTGCTGTATTTTTTCTCTGTAAGCTTTATATTTACATACTCTTGTGCCTGGTGCCTTATTATTTCAGAGCTATTTTTAACTTTAGCAATCCTGGCCATCAATTTCTCCATGATGTACAAGTTCAGTGACGATACAACAATACACCACAGAACAGCCTTCTGACACAGTAGTCTACCATTTAGAATATTCACAAGAGTGGAGACACAAACATTAAAATAACACTAGTATCTAGTCTATGCCCAAGAAACAAAAGAAACAAAAGATAGATGAGATGTGCTGAACAATATAGATGGAGATGCCGTATGTACAGTATACACACCACAAATACAGTAAAGCCTCACAACACTGTAAAGCCTCACAGATACTCTGGCTGAGCGCAGGAATGGGCCCTGCTGTAAGATATTAGATCAAAAATTGTAATTACTTAACACCCTTCAAAACTATTTGTCTTTCAGCTACTACAACCACTAAGAGTGTTTCATTAACATACACATGGTTGCAGTCCAGCGATGTACATGAACCGAATAGACACAAAACTTTCTGGGAATCAACTTTAAATAAATCTTTTACAAAAGACCAATGGTTACAAGCATGTGTGTTCGCACACAAATGCGCAATCAGTGTAAGATTGCAAGAAACATCATTTCAAATTTTAACAAATTGGTACATAACACCAAATAAAATACAAAAATGGTTTTCGGCAGTGCCTGGACATTGTTGGCGCTGCAACCAAGAAGAGGGTACTCTATATCATATCTGGTGGGAATGTGGCCTGATAAAACCCTTTTGGAATCAAGTAATAAAGATCATAAAACATATCACAAAAACGACAATTCATCTAGATGATGCTTGCTGCCTCATAAATATCAGAGAAAATACAAAAACTCTTTGACCAGATTTTTAATCACATCAGCTAAAACAGTGATACCAAGACACTGGAGAAGCACCACCGCCCCTACAATTAAGGAATGGCTGGAAGAAATACATCTCGTTAAAGGAATGGAAGAGATCAGAGCAACAACACAAGGGAATATAGAAAATTTTAATAAAATATGGCAACCATGGATTACTTTTAAATATTCTGATTCATATACCACTTTCACATAAAGATAAACCTTTTATACATAGACCAATATTTTTGCTATAATATATTTATTTTATTTAATTTTTATTTAATTTTCTTTCCTCCTCTTTACTCCTCAATTCTATTACTATATCTATATCTAAGGACACCTCTCAGGGGTCCACAAATTTATTCTCCCTTTCAAAATAAATAACAGATTTTTCTATACAAAGCTAGAGTATTTCCAAATAATTTATCAATATAACAATAGGTCGGATATGAAACCACCTTGGTGGTCTTACCAGTAAATACTCTATTATTGAAGTCAATTATTCACTGTTATATGAAACTTATGTACAAATGTTAATATGATTGTACCAATGTTATTTTCAAACATTAATAAAAGCTTTTTGTATAAAAAAAAAATAATTGTAATTACAATACAGTGCAGTCGTTAGTACTTTTCTGGTGGTGTACACAATACAGTGTAGTGCGGTGTTGCAAAACAAAATATACATCATGCCCAGAAGGCCACCAAGGAGAGGCAGACGCTCACAGGCCACTAAAAGAGGGCAAGCAGGCTCTGTGTCTACAGTCAACAATGCTGGACATGGACACGGTGCATCCTCAGCCCGTGGCCGTGGGGCACGCTTGTCCTTTTTTTCTGCTGCTGGACGTGTTATTGAGCCAGAGCATGCAGAAGAGTTGGTGGAGTGGATAACAAAGCCATCTTCATCCTCCTCATCCTCTGTCACCCGGGCTCAGAGTAGTTTTCCTTCCTATGCAGCTGCCAAAGTGGCCTATTCCACCGGCTCCTTGTCCACAGCCACTCCTTCCATAGCCCAACCATCATGCATGGAGGAGTCTCCCGAACTATTCGATCACAGTGTCGGGTACATGCTGCTGGAGGATTGCAGCGATTTGAAGGCTCCGATGTTGGTTCCCAGGTTGAGAAAGGGAGTAACATGAGCCTAGAGAGAGGGGGTGCCCAAGAAGGACAAGAAACTGGCAGTCATGTACCCCCAGCTGCAGCATAGTGCCAAGTTTGCTCCAGTGACAAGGAGGGAGGGGATGATGAGGTCACTGACTCTACTTGGGTGCCTGATAAAATAGAGGAGGAGGAGGAGGCACAACTCCAACAATGCAGGATGTCCTCTAGGGGGCATCTTAAGGGCAGCCACCCTACTGCATCACACCGCAGAGCTCCGCAGGTGCAAGGTTCTGCTGACTCCCCGCTGATTTTGAAAAGTTCCTTGGTATGGACCTTTTTGGACACGTTTGCAGCAGATTGCACCGTTGCTGTTTGCAACCTATGTCTGAAGAGGATCAAGCATGGCCACAACAGCAACTGCTTGGGCACCACATGCTTGACCAGACATATGACGACCTCCCATGCAGTCTTTTTCCCGTATACTATATTTGAGATTTAATATCTCTTAGATATGATTTGGGTTAAATGAGAGTTCTTTGACCATGAGTGAAAGCTTTAACACATAATAACAACATTTATTGGTGAGTAGTTGAAAATCTAATACACAACCATCTATCTATAGTCTTCACCAAGGAAGAAAATATTAGGTTAAAATAAGAGAATTACATGAAGGAATACATAGTATATTCCTGAAAACATTAATCGCAAACATATTTAGTTACAAGTAAAATGCAGACCTTTCCCATAATTACCCTTTGCACCAAGGTTCCATTCTGATGGTTGCTCTCCCATAAAAGTGTGTGTTTCCCTCCCAGTCTGTGTATATCATTACATGCTGATGCCTCATTGGTTGGCATAGCGTGGCTCTGATTGGTGAGCTTCCCTATTCCTGGTTAAGGACTGGCTACATCTCCAATACTTTGCATAAGTCAGCCCCCTTTAATGCAAATCCTTGTGACTATTCTGAGCAGGAGCTTAACTTTTCTTGGGAAGTTATGTATTGATTACGGGTTGGTCTCCCTTCATTGCATATCCCAGCGTGGGATCCTTTGAAGTATGTGTAAAACAATGAGGTTTGGATCCTATTGTTTGTATACACAAGCCTAGGCACCGACTTGTCTGGTCTACCAGAGATTTCTGTAAAGATAATATGTTCAGCCCTGCATAGATAAAAGCTAAATTAAATATATTCATTAAATATAAATAAATTAAATATAAATTAAATATAAAATATATAAATATAGATAAATAAATATAAAATAAATATAAATTAAATATATTCATAATTCCAATATTTTACAGCTATTAATGTAGATTTCACATAAACTCATAAGGCAACAAGTCCGTAGACCCACATCAAAGAAAAAGGCAGACTTCTCCTTGCTCCTCATCTGGGATCTCCAACCCTACTCCAGTCCTCTCGAAAACCTGCACTGAGAGGAATGAAGGTATAGCAATAGGTGTCCCAAGTACTTGCAGCCAATCTGCTAGCAGTACACCACCATCTGATTTTAGCAGGCAAATTTACCTACCCCAGTTGCTAAACCGTAAAAAGAAATTCAGTCCCAGCCATCCACATGCTCACAGTCTGAATGCTAACTTGACTGCCAGCTTGGCCAAATTGCTAGCACTGCAAGTACTGCCTTTTCAGCTGATAGACTCTGCCCTCTTTCATGAATTTGTGGAATGTGCTGTACCTCAGTTGCAGGTTCCAAAATGCCATTTCTTTTCATGGAAGGCCATTCCAGCTCTCTACCAGCATGTGGAAGGCAATGTTTTTGTCTTGTTTGACAGGGCAGTCAGCAGTAAGGTGTATATTACCGCAGACTCATGGTCTAGCAGGCATGGGCAGGGATGATACCTTTCCTTCACGGTGCACTGGGTAACTCTGCTTGCAGCTGGGAAGGATGCAGGATAGGGTTCAGTATTGCTGGAGCTTGTTCTGCCACCATGCCTCCAAAATGCTAGTGGTGATTCTGCCACAGCTCTCTCCTCCACCCCCTTCTCTTCTTCTTCCTCTGTGGCCTTTTCTGCAGATTTGTTCTCTGAACCAGCAGTGCTCCATAAGTGTTCAAGGGGCTACGCAAGCACTCAGGCAAAAAGATGCCATGTGGTACATGGGTTACATAGTTACATAGTAGGTGAGGTTGAAAAAAGACACAAGTCCATCAAGTCCAACCTATGTGTGTGATTATATGTCAGTATTACATTGTATATATGTTGCGGTCGTTCAGGTGCTTATCTAATAGTTTCTTGAAACTATCAATGCCCCCCGCTGAGACCATCGCCTGTGGAAGGGAATTCCACATCCTTGCCGCTCTTATACTAAAGAACCCTCTACGTAGTTTAACGTTAAACAACTGCTTAGGGGACAGGAGCCACACTAGAGCAGAGATTCTGTCAGCTCTGCAGGGGCAGGCTCAGAGGTGGTTGACGCCACACCAGTTTTAGCCAGGAATGGTTGCATGTGACAATGGCACCAACCTTCTCTCCGCCCTCCGACAGGGACACTTGATCTATGTTCCATGTTTGGCACACATCCTGAATTTGGTGGTGCAACGTTTCTTGAGCAGGTACCCAGGCTTACAAGATCTCCTGAGGCAGGCCAGAAAAGTCTGTGGTCATTTCCAATGGTCATACAATGCCAGTGCTCGGCTGGCTGACATTCAAAGGGAATGCAACCTGCCCACCAACCGCCTCATTTGTGACATGTCCACCAGTTGGAAGTCAACGTTGGCAATGCTGCAGCGGCTGTACACACAGCAGAGGGCCATCTATGAGTACCTGTGTGAGTATGGCACCAGGACAGGGTCAGGGGAGCTTGGCTTCTTTTTGCCGCGCCAGTGACTACTGATCAAGGATGCATGCACTGTCCTGTCACCATTTGATGAGGCCACGAGGATGGAGAGCAGCGACAATGCATGCATCAGTGATACTGTCCCTCTTGTCTTCCTGTTGGAGCACATGCTTCATGGAATAATGGACAGAGCACTTGAGGCAGAACAGTGTGAGGAAGAGGAGGACTTCCATACCTCTCAAGGCCCCCTTTATCCAGATATTATTCCTGCAGGCCCACCAAACACACAGGAAGAAGAGGAGGAAGAGGATTGTATCAGCATGGACGTGGAGGATAACACTCAGCAGCAGTCTTCAAGGGATGGTTTTCAGTCCCCCGAAACTTAAGGAGTTGTACGCGGCTGGGAGGAGGTTGTTACGGATCATGTGATCCTTAGTGAAGCAGAGGACTCAGAATCGAATGTCTCTGCAAACTTTCGCAGGCTTTGCAGAATCAGGGAGGCCATGCAGCGTAAGGACCCTAGGATCCGTGGTATCAAAGAGAAGGAATCATTACTGGCTGGCAATCCTTCTTGATCCACGTTACAAGGGTAAGGTTGCAGAACTCATCCTGCCTTCGCATAGGGAGCAGAGGATGAAACATCTTCAGGAGGCCTTGAAGAAAGGTTTGTGCAATGCATTTCCAGACCCTGTGAGCTTACAATTTCCTGGTGCTGGACAATGTGTTGCTGAGGCTTCTGTCAGGTCACCTAAGGCCAGGTGACAGATGCACACTGTTAGGGTCAGGAGTGCACCGCAAAGGTAGTGGACCCTACGGCTGACTGCTGCGAATGGGAGTCTAGGTGGTTAAGGAAGGCAGGTCCGCTGGAACACCAACACGGATCCCACAGGGGCTAGAGCATAAGATTCCCTAGGGCATGGAGTCTAAGAGCCAGCAGGTGTTCACCAGAGCCTCTAGTGGTGAGGATGGACTGGGTTGCAACTGGCTCCAGGTTGTGACCCCCAGGGTCTCCCAGCTCATGCCCACAGTAGGCTACAGGAGGACAGAGATAGTAAGGGAATAAGCCAAAGGTTGGGGCGACTAGCAGACAAAGATAAACATAGAACATGCCAAAGGTCAGGGTCACAAGCAGGCAGGGTTAGTCGAGAGCAAGCCAAGATCGGTAACTGGAATCAGACGTAGAAGACACAGCAAGATGCACATGAAAGCTAAACACACAAAGGTTGATCAGTAAGGCAGGCTTGCAGTGCACAGGTTAATATAGAGTTCCCTGATAGGGGCTGGTGTGGAGCCATGCTTTGAGTAGAGATTATTTAAGTAGCCAGGTGAGAGTGGCTGGCCTCTAAAGGTGAACACATGGAGGAGAAGTTAGCTGACATACAAAGATTACTGCATAACCATGACAGCTTTGTTCAGTAAGAGGAAGAGCAGTGGAGAAGGTGGCCGGCTGACCGACGCCTTTAGACAATTTTTTTAGTCCTCAGCGCCAAGGTCTGATCGGTTCAAGCAACCATCACCAGCGTCTGCATTACATGGTGCAGGAATATCTAGGGGCAAGAGCAGACTTTGAGACCTTTTCAACAGAGCATCCACTAGGTTACTGGGTCTTGATGATGAACCACTGGCCAGAACTTGCTCAATATACAATTGGATACAAACAAGGACCGGGTAATGCCCAGGAAACAATTCCAAGCCTACTTACCACCAGCTCGCAGACAACTAAATTAACCTGTCTAACAGTATGCGTTAAAAACAGGGGTTTAGTCCGCACGCATTTGCAAATGCTTGCTTAAGCCACAGAGCCTCGTCACGGCACCCTGATATCTGTGGTCCTAACACTAAAATATGAGTGTCCCCACAGTGGAGGCACATGCATTCTGATGGATAAATGAGAGCAGGTGGACTGAAGGGCAGCCCATCCCTTCTTAAAGGTACAGGAGCACACCAGACACCCAGCAAATAGCACAATGGCTGCAAAGGTGCTGGTGCGTTGCTGGACCAATACACACACCAAGGTGATCTCAAAAAACTTGCCACCACCCTCATTTATAGCTGGCTATCGCAGTAAGCGGCATTGGAGGGCTACCTTATGTAATGTTTTTTATTTTTATTTTTTATTTTTTTGTTAATGATTTATTTCATTTTATCTCATATATTTTTTATATTTTCATATACTTTTTTTAATTCATTTTTCAATTTATTTTCTATGGTTACGTTTATTGTGATTTATGACCTCACATGTGTGTATATATATATATCATAATGGGTTAAAGAGCGAGCCATGTGATCTGTGGAGAATCCATCTCTCTTTTTTCCTTGTATCTTAGTTTAATATAACTCTAAAACTTTTTTCATGTTTATTCTTTCCTGTGATCATTTCTAATCATATGGATTAAAATTACCCAATTTCTCTTCATTATACGCCCCATTTTTTCTGTGCAATCCTTATGGATCACAATATACAGCCATTGCGTACACTCTTATGGGGTTTCCGGTCTGGTGAGCTGTTGCTCACTATGGGATCCACCCCCTTGTTTCTCCTTTCTGTGCCTGTTCCGGACCGGCGCGCGGCTTTCTCTGAGCCGCCTGATATAAAGCATAAGAGTCATGGCACGCTGTGCGCATGCGCCACGACGTGGCGATGTCACCGTGTCGCGTGCATGCGTAATATGAGATCTTGCGGAATGCAAGTTGGCATGTATTCCGCAGTACAACCAAGACGCCGTGACGTCAGGTCGCATACTTCCGGCCGCGGGGACATGCGGCCATGTTGTTGTGATGCCCTAGGGGGATGAACTGGGTGATATAGAGGCTTGGAACGCACGCGGGTCCGCCATTTTGACGGACCCGGAAGTGACTATTGTGATGTCTAGGGGGATGAATTAGGTGATATAGAGGCGTGGAACGCACGCGGGTCCGCCATTTTGACGGACCCGGAAGTGACAATTATAAAAAAAAAATTCAAGAGCTGGATTCTCATCACAGGGGTCTTGGCATCTATATAAAGAAGTATGGCTGCAGTGGGTAAGTACCCCAGACGAAGTCCTGTGTGACAAAATGCGTCGGGAGGACTCCACTGCCGCCATTTTTTTACACAAGCGCTTTTTATGCATCTGAAATGTAAGTGTTTCTCTTTAAATAAATTTTACGTTTTTTACGGAATTACACTATATGGCCCCTTCTTCATTCTATGTGGGTTATGTCCGAAGACGTTTTTGACTTCTACATGGAGAAGATATCTGTGTGAAGGAACCACTAGGATTCCATCTTCAGTTCGCCTTCGTGGCTCCCCTGGTATTGCCAGTTGGCAATTCAAGCCTGTTTGACTCACACAGTATATGCTTTGTGAGTCCCAACTCTCTGGTAAGCCTCCATTCACTTGGGTGGTGGTATTCACACAATCTTATGTTTTTACACACTTGATTCCTTTGAAGGCTTTCAAGAATATATGTGTGTTTCAAAGTGCCGTCAAGTTTGTTTGACCCATATGGTATACATCAGCTTTTGGGTCCATCATTTCTGGAACACCTTCATCCACTGTTTGGGACATTACTGCCAGTAATTTAGTTGTTTTGTCACGTGGTGATCACAACTGTTTATACAAAGATGGACTTTTTATTAATTAACTAATTATCTAATATTGACATGTATCAAAAGTTTAAAAATATGTGTTAACATCATATTTTTATTTCACAATTTTCTATTTTTGCATCACTATTAGCGCTAACTTGTTTTATATATATATATGATCTCAAAAAACTTGCCACCACCCTCATTTATAGCTGGCTATCGCAGTAAGCGGCATTGGAGGGCTACAAACAGATACAAACAAGGCCTGGGGAATGCCCAGGAAAAAATTCCAAACCTACTTACCACCAGCTTGCAGACAACCAAATTAACCTGTCTAACAGTATGCGTTAAAAACAGGGGTTTAGTCCGCACGCATTTGCAAATGCATGCGTAAGCCACAGAGCCTCGTCACGGCACCCTGATATCTGTGGTCCTAACACTTAAACATGAGTGTCCCCACAGTGGAGACACATGCATTCTGATGGATAAATGAGAGCAGGTGGACTGAAGGGCAGCCCATTCCTTCTTAAAGGTACAGGAGCACACCAGACACCCAGCATATAGCACAATGGCTGCAAAGGTGCTGGTGCGTTGCTGGACCAATACACACACCAAGGTGATCTAAAAAAATATACAATTGATCTACTGGCCTGTCCTGCATCCAGCATTCTTTCTGAATGCACATTCAGTGCTGCTGGATGGTTTGTAATGGATCATAGAGTGTGCCTGTCCACAGACTCCCTTGATAGGCTCACATTCATAAAAATGAGTCAGTCTTGGATCAGCAGCAGCTATCAAGCACCTGATGCTGATGTAACTGATTGATTTTTCTATGGATGTGGGATCCCATGAAGACCGCCTATGCTGAGTGACTATTCTATTCCTCCTCAATCTTGATGATGCTAGCTTCCAACAATATTTTTGGTTTATGGCATCACCACTGCCTAAGGCCCAATTTTTCTGTCCCTGTTTAACAGGGGCATTGTAATTACAATTTCTGATCTAACATTTCACAGCAGGGCCAGTTCCTGCGCCCAACAAGAGTATCTGTGAGGGGTTACAGTGTTGTGGCACCACCACCACCAAAGGCCCAATTTTTCTGCCCCTGTCCCAGCAGCAGAAAAAAAGGACAAGCATGCCCCACGGCCACCTGCAGAAGATGCACCATGTCCATGACCAGCACTGTGGACTGTAGATACAGAGCCTGCTTGCCCTCTTTTCGTGGCCTGTGAGAGTCTGCCTCTCCTTAGTGGCCTTCCGGACATGATGGGGATTTTGTTTTGCAACACCACACTACACTGTATTGTGTACTGTGTACACCACCAGAAAAGTAGTAGCAACTGCACTATGGGTGCACGGTATTGTGTACACCACCAGAAGTCTAATAGCAACTATGGGTGCACTGTATGTATTGTGTACTGTGTATACCACCAGAAAAGTAGTAGCAACTGCACTGTGGGTGCACGGTACTGTGTACACCAACAGAAGTGTAATAACAACTATGGATGTACTCTCCTGTGGCCAAGGAACCGGACTTCAGGCTTTTTGATCTACTATGTTTGTAAGTGTGCACTCTGTGTTTTTTAACTTTGAATAAACTTGTCAGTTTTACACTATGTGAGTTTCCTCCATATATTTTATGGTACCCTTGCCCTGGGTTTCGCTGGTGTGGCTGACGATGAGATGACCTTCCAGTGGATGCCGCTAACAGTTTCCATTCTCCGGCTCACAAAGTTATCTGCTTGCTGTGATCCTCTGTAGTGGGGGGTCACGGCCATCTGGTAAGGAGTAACCCCTTCCATTCCCGGTGGTGGACCCTCCCTTGTTGTCACGGATTAACACTTACTATCACGTGGACTTGTTTTATATTCACGCTGTTGTTTTGCAGCCACTAGGATGTTGTATTGACTTTTCATTCAATGGGACTTTTTTGATCATTATCACATGTTTTTTAGATTCACTTCATTTACACTTACCATCACTATCTTCTTTCATTGTAGATTCTTATGGTATGCTATACAGGTATTAGTGCAATTCTTATTTTTTCTATGCTTTATTTACAATTAATGTTTATTGTCGGATTTGCAGCTTTTCAAACGATTTAATTATTCACTTGGTTTTTAGCGCAGTTTTTTTTTAAATTTTTTCATTTTTACTTGTTCAACTAACTGCTGCTTGACGTTTTTAGTAACCTCACCAGTTTATTATATGGATGTACTGTATTGTGTACACCACCAGAAAAGTAGTAGCAACTGCACTATGGGTGCACGGTATTGTGTACACCACCAGAAGTCTAATAGCAACTACGGGTGCACTGTATGTATTGTGTACTGTGTACACCACCAGAAAAGTAGTAGCAACTACACTAGGGGTGCACGGTACTGTGTACTGTGTACACCACCTGAAGTATATTAGAAACAGTATATATATATATATATATTTTAAATACACTGCAGCTAACTGAATCACCTGCCTGCCTGAAGTATATTAGAAACAGTACACCAGGAACGGCCTGCAGTGAGATAAAGCTAAACTGTATGCAGTGGATATATATATATATATATATATATATATATATATATATATATATATATATATATATATATATATGAGACGGACTGTATATATATATATATATATTAAATACACCGCAGCTAACTGAATCACCCATCTGCCTGAAGTATATTAGAAACAGTACACCAGGAACGGACTGCAGTCAGATTGAGCTAAACTGGATACAGTGGATATATATATATATATATATATATATATATATATATATATATACACGAGACTGACTGTATATACAGTATCTCAGAAAAGTGAGTACACCCCTCACATTTTTGGAAATATTTTATTCTAGCTTTTCATGTGACAACACTGAAGAAATGACACTTTACTACAATGTAAAGTAGTGAGTGTACAGCTTGTATAACAGTGTAAATTTGCTGTCTCCTCAAAATAACTCAGCACACAGCCATAATTGTCTAAACCGCTGACCACAAAAGTGAGTACACCCCTAAGTGAAAATGTCCAAATTGGCCCCATTAGCCATTTTCCCTCCCCAGTGTCATGTGACTCGTTAGTGTTACAAGGTCTTGTGAATGGGGAGCAGGTGTGTTAAATTTGTTGTTATTGCTCTCACTCTCTCATACTGGTCACTGGAAGTTCAACATTCAGCACCTTATGGCAAAGAACTCTCTGAGGATCTGAAAAAAAGAATTATTGCTCTACATAAAGATTACCTAGGCTATAAGAAGATTGCCAAGACCCTGAAACTGAGCTGCAGCACGGTGGCAAAGACCATACAGCGGTTTAACAGGACAGGTTTCACTCAGAACAGGCCTCACCATGGTCGACAATAGCAGTTGAGTGCACGTGCTCAACGTCATATCAAGAGGTTGTCTTTGGGAAATAGACGTATGAGTGTTGCCAGCATTGCTGCAGAGGTTGAAGGGGTGGGGGGGTCAGCCTGTCAGTGCTCAGACCATACGCCGCACACTGCATCAAATTGGTCTGCATTGCTGATGTTCCAGAAGGAAGCCTCTTCCAAAGATGATGCACAAGAAAGCCTGCAAACAGTTTGCTGAAGACAAGCAGACTAAGGACATGGTGTACTGGAGATGAAGATAAACTTATTTGGTTCAGAAAGTGTCAAGCGTGTGTGGTGGCAACCGGGTGAGGAGTACAAAGACAAGTGTGTCTTGCCTACAGTCAAGCATGGTGGTGGGAGTGTCATGGTCTTGGGCTGCATGAGTGCTGCCGCCACTGGGCAGCTACAGTTCATTGAGGGAACCATGAATGCCAACATGTACTGTGACATATTGAAGCAGAGCATGATCCCTTCCCTTCGGAGACTGGGACGCAGGGCAATATTCCAACATGATAACGACCCCAAACACACCTCCAAGATGACCACTGCTTTGCTGAAAAAGCAGCTGAGGGTAAAGGTGATGGACTGGCCAAGCATGTCTCCAGACCTAAACCCTATTGAGCATCTGTGGGGCATCCTCAAACGGAAGGTGGAGGAGTGCAAGGTCTCTAACATCGACAAGTGTGATGTCGTCATGGAGGAGTGGACAAGGCAGTGCTGAAAATTAATGGTGGCCACAGAAAATATTGACACTTTGGGCCCAATTTGGACATTTTCACTTAGGGTTTTCTCACTTTTGTTGCCAGCGGTTTAGACCTTAATGGCTGTCTGTTGAGTTATTTTGGGGGGACAGCAAATTTACACTGTTATACAAGCTGTGCACTCACTACTTTACATTGTAGCAAAGTGTCATTTCTTCAGTATTGTCACATAAAAAGATATAATAAAATATTTACAAAAATGTGAGTGGTGTATTCACTTTTGTGAGATAGTGTATATATTAAATACACTGCAGCTAACTGAATCACCTGCCTGCCTGAAGTATATTAGAAACAGTTCACCAGGAACGGACTGCAGTCAGATCTAGCTAAACGGGATACAGTGGATATACAGTATGTATATGAGACTGACTGTATATATATATATATTAAATACACTGCAGCTAACTGAATCACCTGCCTGCCTGCTAAATGACACTCTCTCTCTGTCCATGCCAAGGACACACCACACGAGGCCAACGTGCAGGTGGCCTTATATAGTGTGGGGCATGGACTTAGTCCCCCTGAGCCATGGTTGGCAAAAGGCACCCTGCCTTTGGCCAATTATGGCTCTCTTAGCTGAGGGCACTGTGATTAGCCAAAGCATGCAGGTCATGGTGCATGCTCTGGCCAATCATCATACAGCAATGCACTGCGCTCCCGCAGTGCATTATGGGCCGTTACACGCCGCTCGAATTTGGCGCGAATGGCCCATAATGTTCGGTTTTTGACGAACGGGCGAACAGCCAATGATCGAGTCTAACTCATGTTCGACCCGAACAGAAAGCTCATCCCTACACAGCATATGCATACTTCCAATTACACCCCAAAATACATTCTGATACTCCTCCCGAGTATGGCGATATCACATGTGTGTGACTTTTACACAGCCTGGCCACACAGAGAGGTCCAACATGCAGGGAGCACTGTCAGGGGTTCAAGGAGCATAAATTACACCTCTTTTTGAAAGCCCTGGAGCACCAGGACAATAAAATTACCCACAAAATGACCCCATTTTGGAAAGCAAACACCCCAATGTCTATTCCATGAGGCATAATGAGTCTTTTTAATGGTTCTATTTTTTCACAAGTCTTAGGAAAACGTGGAAAGAAGATTAAATCGTATTTTTTTTTTACACAAAGTGGTCGGTGTATAAGATATTTTTAACTCAAAAAGCATGTATATAACAAAAATGACACCCCAAAATACATTCTGCTACTCCTCCTGAGTATGGCAATATCACATGTGTGAGACTTTTACACAGCCTGACCACATACAGAGGTCAGACATGCAGGGAGCACTGCCAGGCGTTCTAGGAGCATAAATTACACCTCTCTAATTTCCTTACGACCTGTCATGAACAGGTGTGACCAGATTGTGTGGACTGCAAAGAGGAAACCAAAACGCATGTAAAGTGAAATAAGAATAATGTTTATTTAAGATAAGTGATATAAATAAACAAACACCCCAAATATAAATAGTGCTCAACCAGCCAACAGAAACCCACAAAAAACAGATAATATATACAACCAAAGGGAAGTACCAAAATCAAACACGTAAGCCAGGCCGGGGTCATACACAGGGGATCAGCAACTGAACAAGGGCAGGATAGGAGAGGGAGATAATGGATGGGATATGGATACAAGGGAATAGGAACACAGGAGGGACAGGATCAGGATGGGAGCGGATACAGGCTCAGGTTCGGGTACGGGTACAGGTTTACAGATACAGGTCAGGGCGCAAGGAAGAAAGATACCAAGGCAAGCCTGTGAGGGCTTGCCGGGTATTTATAAGACTGTAGTAATTGGCCTCATGTTACAGCTGAGCGCAGAGGGTGCTGTTTGCTCCACACTGCCGGAGTGCACCCGCTGGTGGACACCGGTACTACGGCCCAAGGATGCAACAGTGCCACCAGCAGGAGAGTCCTCTTACTGCAGGTCCTATGTGTTGGAAGACACCCGCTGGTGGACACTGGTACTGCGACCCAAGAGACCGATAGCGCCACCAACGGGTAAACCCTCTCATGACAGTACCCCCCTCAAAGGAGTGGCCTCCGGACGCTCCATCAAGATAAAATTGTCCAAAGTTCATGGCCTCAAACCAAACAACAGATGAGGGCACATCAGGCTGGGCATCGGGTACATTAAACTGGACAGTGGGCACATCCGAGAAAGACAGCGGGCACATCCGAGAAGACAGCGGGCACATCCGAGCAGACAGCAGGCACATCCGAGCAGACAGCGGGCACATCCGAGCAGACAGCGGGCACATCCGAGAAGACAGCAAGCACATCCGAGAAGACAGCGGGCACATCCGAGAAGACAGCGGGCAGGAACACACCAAGCTGGGCAGTGGGCACGGGCACTTCGAGCTGGGCAGCAGGCACGGGCACTTCAGGCTGGGCAGCAGGCATGGGCACTTCAGGCAGGGCAGCAGGCACGGGCACTTCAGGCTGGGCAGCAGGCATGGGCACTTCGAGCTGGGCAGCAGGCACGGGCACTTCGCGCTGGGCAGCAGGCACATCAGGCTGGGCAGCAGGCACGGCACTTCGAGTTGGGCAGCAGGCACATCAGGCTGGGCAGCAGGCATGGGCACTTCAGGCTGGGCAGCAGGCACGGGCACATCAGGCTGGGCAGCAGGCACGGGCACATCAGGCTGGACAGCAGGCACATCAGGCTGGGCAGCAGGAATGGGCACTTCAGGCGGGGCAGCAGGCACGCGCAGTTAAGGCTGGGCAGCAGGCACATCAGGCTGGGCAGCAGGCATGGGCACTTCAAGCTGGGCAGCAGGCATGGGCACTTCAGGCTGGGCAGCAGGCATGGGCACTTCAGGCTGGGCAACAGGCACATCAGTCTGGGAAGCTGGCACATCAGTCTGGGAAGCTGGCACTGAGACATCAGGCTGGAAGGCAGGCACTGGGACAATAGGCTGGAAATCGGGCACATCAGTCTGAGAAGCTGGCACATCAGACTGGGAAGCTGGCACATCAGACTGGGAAGCTGGCACATCAGACTGGGAGGCTGGCACATCAGGTTGGAAGGCAGGCACTGGGACAATAGGCTGGAAAGCAAGCACATCAGACTGGGAAGCTGGCACATCAGACTGGGAAGCTGGCACATCAGACTGGGAAGCTGGCACATCAGACTGGAAGACAGGCATCGAGACATCAGGCTGGAAGGCAAGCTTCGAGACATCAGGCTGGAAGGCAGGCACTGAGACAGACTGGGAAGCTGGCACATCAAACTGGAAAGCTGGCACATCAAACTGGGAAGCTGGCACATCAGGCTGGAAGGCAGGCACATCAGGCTGGAAGGCAGGCTTCGAGACATCAGGCTGGAAGGCAAGCTTCAAGACATCAGGCTGGAAGGCAAGCTTCGAGACATCAGGCTGGAGGGCAGGCACTGAGACATCAGATTGGAAGGCAGGCACTGAGACATCAGACTGGGAAGCTGGCACATCAGACTGGGAAGCGGGCACATCAGACTGGGAAGCGGGCACATCAGACTGGGAAGCGGGCACATCAAGCTGGAAGCCAGGTACCGAGACATCCGGCAGGAGGGAAGGCACGAGACATCAGGCTGGAAGGCAGGCACCGAAACAGCAGGCTGGAAGGCAGGCACGTCAGACTGGAAAGCGGGCACCGACTGGCAAATGGGCACATCAGACTGAAAGGCAGGCATCGAGACATCAGGCTGGAAAGCGGGCACATCAGACTGGAAGGTAGATACATCAGGCTGGAAGGCAGGCACCGAGACTTCAGGCTGGAAGGCAGGCATTAAGACATCAGACTGGAAAGCGGGCACATCTGACTGGAAGGTAGGCACATCAGGCTGGAAGGCAGGCACCGCGACTTCAGACTGGAAAGCAGGTACATCAGACTGGAAAGTGGACACATAGGACTGGAAGGTAGGCACATCAGACTGGAAGGCAGGCACCAAGACTTTGGGCTGGAAGGCAGGCATCAAAACATCAGACTGGGAAGCGGGCACATCAGACTGGAAGGTAGACACATCAGGCTGAAAGGTAGGCACATCAGGCTGGAAGGCAGGCACTGAGACTTTGGGCTGGAAGGCAGGCATCGGGACATCAGACTGGAAAGCGGGTACATCAGACTGGAAGGTAGGCACATCAGACTGGAAGGCAGGCACCAAGACTTTGGGCTGGAAGGCAGGCATCAAAACATCAGACTGGGAAGCGGGCACATCAGACTGGAAGGTAGACACATCAGGCTGAAAGGTAGGCACATCAGGCTGGAAGGCAGGCACTGAGACTTTGGGCTGGAAGGCAGGCATCGGGACATCAGACTGGAAAGCGGGTACATCAGACTGGAAAGTGGACACATAAGACTGAAAGGTAGGCACATCAGACTGGAAGGCAGGCACATCAGACTGGAAGGCAGGCACCGAGACTTTGGGCTGGAAGGCAGGCACCGAGACTTCAGGCTGGAAGGCAGGCATCAGGACATCAGACTGGAAAGCAGACACATCTGACTGGAAGGTAGGCACATCAGGCTGGAAGGTAGGCACATCAGGCTGGAAGGCAGGCACCAGGACATCAGACTGGAAAGCGGGTACATCAGACTGGAAAGTGGACACATCAGACTGGAAGGTAGGCACATCAGACTGGAAGGCAGGCACATCAGACTGGAAGGCAGGCACCGAGACTTTGGGCTGGAAGGCAGGGATCAAGACATCAGACTGGGAAGCAGGCACTGGGTTGGCAGGTTTAGGTGGGTCATCAAGTTCAACTGGCATGAACGCAGGCTGGAACAAGTTGGTTGGTGTGGAAGCAAGTTGGGTTACTGGCAGGATCGTGTGAGTGGGGAAGAACTTCCGTTTCTTCTTTGGCTTAACTGCTGGAGATCTGTAGGTGGCTGTAGGACTGTAGACAGGCAGTGAGGCATACTCAAAGGAAGGGCTTGGATATGGCAAGGAAGGGGGAACAGTGGCCAGAGGAAGTTCTTGTGGGGAAGTTGCAGGTATTAGAGAAGAGGAAGGTGGGTTAAAGGCAGGATAGGTGCAGGAAGTAGAAACAGGGCATTGATACCTGGTGGGGAGCAGGGTATATTGGACTGCAGCTGAGGTTGCCAGGGGTTATGGGAGAAAGGACATCTGAGCAGGCAGGTGTTTAGTAGCAGGTCTGGTTTGTGGAGAGCTGACAGAAGCTGGGCATAACAGGTCTGACCATGCCTGAAGTACAGGTAGCACAAAAGTGTTCTCACATTCCCTCTGTCTGACCAGCGACTGCACTTCATCTATACAATCTTTCAACAACTGTTTGGGACAAACCAAATAATGCTCAAAAAAGGATGCAGAGTCATCCTCCAACAGCCATACTAAGGATGCAGCCTGGTTAATGCTGAAGGGGGAGAAAAGTCATCATGGCCCTTTGGGATACAAGGCAGAGCCAGGTCTGTACACATTCCAATCAAAGGCTGAACATCCTCAAACAGTATACTGCCCTGATCGACCACAGAGTGAGCTAAAGGGATTATTTCCAGCAGCTGATCACTGGACCACCCTTTCAATGTCTGGCGGAGATATTCAGAACTCTCTGTTGCCAGCAGAGCATAATAAACAATTATATCTGAATTCATTACAGCAATGTGAAACAGAACTGAGTTGGTTCCCCTGTGCAGCCACTTCTGGTCAAAGATGGCCTTGGTATACTGTCATGAACAGGTGTGACCAGATTGTGTGGACTGCAAAGAGGAAACCAAAACGCATGTAAAGTGAAATAAGAATAATGTTTATTTAAGATAACTGATATAAATAAACAAACACCCCAAATATAAATAGTGCTCAACCAACCAACAGAAACCCACAAACAACAGATAATATATACTGCCAAAGGGAAGTACCAAAATCAAACATGTAAGCCAGGCCAGGGTCATACACAGGGGATCAGCAACCGAACAAGGGCAGGATAGGAGAGGGAGATAATGGATGGGATATGAATACAAGGGAATAGGAACACAGGAGGGACAGGATCAGGGAGGGATCGGATACAGGCTCAGGTTCGGGTACGGGTACAGGTACAGGTACAGGTACAGGTTTACAGATACAGGTCAGGGCGCAAGGAAGAAAGATACCAAGGCAAGCCTGTGAGGGCTTGCCGGTTATTTATAAGGCTGTAGTAATTGGTCTCATGTTACAGCTGAGCGCAGAGGGTGCTGTTTGCTCCACACTACCGGAGTGCACCCGCTGGTGGACACCGGTACTATGGCCCAAGGATGCAACAGTGCCACCAGCAGGAGAGTCCTCTTACTACAGGTCCTATGTGTTGGAAGACACCCGCTGGTGGACACTGGTACTGCGACCCAAGAGACCGATAGCGCCACCAACGGGTAAACCCTCTCATGACAGTACCCCCCTCAAAGGAGCGGCCTTCGGACGCTCCATCAAGATAAAATTGTCCAAAGTTCATGGCCTCAAACCAAACAACAGATGAGGGCACATCAGGCTGGGCATCGGGTACATTAAACTGGACAGTGGGCACATCCGAGAAAGACAGCGGGCACATCCGAGAAGACAGCGGGCACATCCGAGAAGACAGCAAGCACATCCGAGAAGACAGCGGGCACATCCGAGAAGACAGCGGGCAGGAACACACCAAACTGGGCAGCGGGCACAGGCACTTCGAGCTGGGCAGCAGGCACGGGCACTTTAGGCTGGGCAGCAGTAATGGGCACTTCAGGCTGGGCAGCTGGCACGGGCACTTCAGGCAGGGCAGCAGGCACGGGCACTTCAGGCTGGGCAGCAGGCACGGGCACTTCGAGCTGGGCAGCAGGCACGGGCACTTCACGCTGGGCAGCAGGCACATCAGGCTGGGCAGCAGGCACGGCACTTCGAGTTGGGCAGCAGGCACATCAGGCTGGGCAGCAGGCATGGGCACTTCAGGCTGGGCAGCAGGCACGGGCACATCAGGCTGGGCAGCAGGCACGGGAACATCAGGCTGGACAGCAGGCACATCAGGCTGGGCAGCAGGAATGGGCACTTCAGGCTGGGCAGCAGGCACGGGCAGTTAAGGCTGGGCAGCAGGCACATCAGGCTGGGCAGCAGGCATGGGCACTTCAAGCTGGGCAGCAGGCATGGGCACTTCAGGCTGGGCAGCAGGCATGGGCACTTCAGGCTGGGCAGCAGGCACATCAGTCTGGGAAGCTGGCACATCAGTCTGGGAAGCTGGCACTGAGACATCAGGCTGGAAGGCAGGCACTGGGACAATAGGCTGGAAATCGGGCACATCAGTCTGAGAAGCTGGCACATCAGACTGGGAAGCTTGCACATCAGACTGGGAAGCTTGCACATCAGACTGGGAGGCTGGCACATCAGGTTGGAAGGCAGGCACTGGGACAATAGGCTGGAAAGCAAGCACATCAGACTGGGAAGCTGGAACATCAGACTGGGAAGCTGGCACATCAGACTGGGAAGCTGGCACATCAGACTGGAAGACAGGCATCAAGACATCAGGCTGGAAGGCAAGCTTCGAGACATCAGGCTGGAAGGCAGGCACTGAGACAGACTGGGAAGCTGGCACATCAAACTGGAAAGCTGGCACATCAAACTGGGAAGCTGGCACATCAAACTGGGAAGCTGGCACATCAGACTGGGAAGCTGGCACATCAGACTGGAAGACAGGCATCGAGATATCAGGCTGGAAGGCAAGCTTCAAGACATCAGGCTGGAAGGCAAGCTTCGAGACATCAGGCTGGAGGGCAGGCACTGAGACATCAGATTGAAAGGCAGGCACTGAGACATCAGACTGGGAAGCTGGCACATCAGACTGGGAAGCGGGCACATCAGACTGGGAAGCGGGCACATCAGACTGGGAAGCGGGCACATCAGACTGGGAAGTGGGCACATCAAGCTGGAAGCCAGGCACCGAGACATCCGGCAGGAGGGAAGGCACCGAGACATCCGGCTGGAAGGCAGGCACCGAAACAGCAGGCTGGAAGGCAGGCACGTCAGACTGGAAAGCGGGCACCGACTGGCAAATGGGAACATCAGACTGAAAGGCAGGCATCGAGACATCAGGCTGGAAAGTGGGCACATCAGACTGGAAGGTAGATACATCAGGCTGGAAGGCAGGCATCGAGACTTCAGGCTGGAAGGCAGGCATCAAGACATCAGACTGGAAAGCGGGCACATCTGACTGGAAGGTAGGCACATCAGGCTGGAAGGCAGGCACCGCGACTTCAGACTGGAAAGCAGGTACATCAGACTGGAAAGTGGACACATCAGACTGGAAGGTAGGCACATCAGACTGGAAGGCAGGCACCAAGACTTTGTGCTGGAAGGCAGGCATCAAAACATCAGACTGGGAAGCGGGCACATCAGACTGGAAGGTAGACACATCAGGCTGGAAGGTAGGCACATCAGGCTGGAAGGCAGGCACTGAGACTTTGGGCTGGAAGGCAGGCATCGGGACATCAGACTGGAAAGCGGGTACATCAGACTGGAAAGTGGACACATCAGACTGAAAGGTAGGCACATCAGACTGGAAGGCAGGCACTTCAGACTGGAAGGCAGGCACCGAGACTTTGGGCTGGAAGGCAGGCACCGAGACTTCAGGCTGGAAGGCAGGCATCAGGACATCAGACTGGAAAGCGGACACATCTGACTGGAAGGTAGGCACATCAGGCTGGAAGGTAGGCACATCAGGCTGGAAGGCAGGCACCGGGACATCAGACTGGAAAGCGGGTACATCAGACTGGAAAGTGGACACATCAGACTGGAAGGTAGGCACATCAGACTGGAAGGCAGGCACATCAGACTGGAAGGCAGGCACCGAGACTTTGGGCTGGAAGGCAGGCATCAAGACATCAGACTGGGAAGCAGGCACTGGGTTGGCAGGTTTAGGTGGGTCATCAAGTTCAACTGGCATGAACGCAGGCTGGAACAAGTTGGTTGGTGTGGAAGCAAGTTGGGTTACTGGCAGGATCGTGTGAGTGGGGAAGAACTTCCGTTTCTTCTTTGGCTTAACTGCTGGAGATCTGTAGGTGGCTGTAGGACTGTAGACAGGCAGTGAGGCATACTCAAAGGAAGGGCTTGGATATGGCAAGGAAGGGGGAACAGCGGCCAGAGGAAGTTCTTGTGGGGAAGTTGCAGGTATTAGAGAAGAGGAAGGTGGGTTAAAGGCAGGATAGGTGCAGGAAGTAGAAACAGGGCATTGATACATGGTGGGGAGCAGGGTATATTGGACTGCAGCTGAGGTTGCCAGGGGTTATGGGAGAAAGGACATCTGAGCAGGCAGGTGTTTAGTAGCAGGTCTGGTTTGTGGAGAGCTGACAGAAGCTGGGCATAACAGGTCTGTTCATGCCTGAAGTACAGGTAGCACAAAAGTGTTCTCACATTCCCTGTCTGACCAGCGACTGCACTTCATCTATACAATCTTTCAACAACTGTTTGGGACAAACCAAATAATGCTCAAAAAAGGATGCAGAGTCATCCTCCAACAGCCATACTAAGGATGCAGCCTGGTTAATGCTGAAGGGGGAGAAAAGTCATCATGGCCCTTTGGGATACAAGGCAGAGCCAGGTCTGTACACATTACAATCAAAGGCTGAACATCCTCAAACAGTATACTGCCCTGATCGACCACAGAGTGAGCTAAAGGGATTATTTCCAGCAGCTGATCACTGGACCACCCTTTCAATGTCTCGCGGAGATATTCAGAACTCTCTGTTGCCAGCAGAGCATAATAAACAATTATATCTGAATTCATTACAGCAATGTGAAACAGAACTGAGATGGTTCCCCTGTGCAGCCATTTCTGGTCAAAGATGGCCTTGGTATACTGTCATGAACAGGTGTGACCAGATTGTGTGGACTGCAAAGAGGAAACCAAAATGCATGTAAAGTGAAATAAGAATAATGTTTATTTAAGATAAGTGATATAAATAAACAAACACACCAAATATAAATAGTGCTCAACCAACCAACAGAAACCCACAAACAACAGATAATATATACAGCCAAAGGGAAGTACCAAAATCAAACATGTAAGCCAGGCCAGGGTCATACACAGGGGATCAGCAACTGAACAAGGGCAGGATAGGAGAGGGAGATAATGGATGGGATATGAATACAAGGGAATAGGAACACAGGAGTAACAGGATCAGGAAGGGATCGGATACAGGCTCAGGTTCGGGTACGGGTACAGGTACAGGTACAGGTTTACAGATACAGGTCAGGGCGCAAGGAAGAAAGATACCAAGGCAAGCCTGTGAGGGCTTGCCGGTTATTTATAAGGCTGTAGTAATTGGCCTCATGTTACAGCTGAGCGCAGAGGGTGCTTTTTGCTCCACACTACCGGAGTGCACCCGCTGGTGGACACCGGTACTATGGCCCAAGGATGCAACAGTGCCACCAGCAGGAGAGTCCTCTTACTACAGGTCCTATGTGTTGAAAGACACCCGCTGGTGGACACTGGTACTGCGACCCAAGAGACCGATAGCGCCACCAACGGGTAAACCCTCTCATGACACGACCTATCACACTTTTGAAGGCCCTGGAGCACCAGGACAATGGAATTACCCACAAAATGACCCAATTTTTGAAAACAAACACCCCAACATTTATTCTATGAAGCACTATAAGTCTTATAAAAAAAAATGAAAACCTATTTTTTTTTTACACAAAGTTGTCAATTTATAAGATATTTCTAACTCATAGCATGTATATAGCA
The DNA here is from genome assembly GCA_037952835.1 of Lithobates septentrionalis. Lineage (NCBI taxonomy): Eukaryota > Metazoa > Chordata > Amphibia > Anura > Ranidae > Lithobates > Lithobates septentrionalis. The sequence continues at coordinate 5,341,743 of JBBDGP010000016.1, read as the reverse complement.
AAAATTACACCCCAAAACACTCACCCCAAAACTACTCATCCTGAGTTTGGCGATACCACAAGTGTGAGACTTTTACACAGCCAGTCCACATACAGAGGCCCAACATTGAAGTAATACCTTCAGGTATGCTGGGAGCATAAATTGCACATCTCATTTCATTCTTACCCATCAAACTTTTGAAGTTCCTTGAGCACCAGGACAGTGGAATTACCCACAAAGGCATGGGCTGCAGATAGTCACTCGGGTACTCAGATGGGCTGGTGACAGGTACTCGGGTACTCTGATGGGCTGGTGACAGGTACTCGGATACTCTGATAGGTTGGTGACAGGCACTCGGGTACTCTGATGGCCTGGTGACAGGTACTCAGGTACTGTGATGGCCTGGTGACAGGTACTCGGGTACTCTGATGGCCTGGTGACTGGTACTCGGGTACTCTGATGGGCAGTGACAGGTACTCAGATGGACTGTGACAGGTACTCAGGTACTCAGATGGGCTGTGACAGGTACTCAGGTACTCAGATGGACTGTGATGGGTACTCAGGTACTCAGATGAACTGTGACAGATACTCAGATGGGCTATGACAGGTACTCAGATGGACTGTGACACATGCTTAGGTACTCTGGTACTCAGATAAAATGTGACAGGTACTCAGGTACTCGGGTACTCAGATGGACTGTGAAAGGTACTCAGGTACTCAGATGAACTGTGACAGGTACCCAAGTACTCAGATGGACTGTGACAGGTACTCAGGTACTCAGATGGACTGTGACAGGTACTCAGGTACTCAGATTAACTGTGACAGGTACTCAGGTACTCAGATGGACTGTGACAGGTACTCAGGTACTCAGATAAGCTGTGACAGGTACTCGGGTACTCAGATGGACTGTGACAGGTACTCAGTACTCAGATGAACTGTGACAGGTACTAAGGTACTCAGATGGACTGTGACAGGTACTCGGGTACTCAGCACTCAGATGAACTGTTACAGGCACTCAGGTACTCATATGAACTGTGACAGGTACTCAGGTACTCATATGAACTGTGACAGGTACTCAGATGGACTGTGACAGGTACTCAGATACTCATATGGACTGTGACAGGTAGTCGGGTACTCTTATGGACTGTGACAGGTCTTCAGATGGACTGTGACAGGTACTCGGGTACTCATATAGACTGTGACAGGTACTTTGATGGGTGGTGACAGGTACTTTGATGGGTTGTGACAGATACTTTGATGGGTGGTGACAGTACCTCTTTATTAGGAGGGGGGAAATCAGTGTGATTGGTGTACACTGTAAGCGGTAACGAGATGTTACCGCAACGTACTTCTCACACATGATCGATGTGTGAGGAGGAGAACCCGGTAACATCTCGTTACTGCGGTTTGTTGACATTCTGTGACCGGCTGTGATTGGACACAGCCGGTCACATGGTAAAGAGACAATTTTATTGGCTCTTTACTGTGATCAGGGTTGTGCTGTGTCAGGGTGACAAGCCTCGTCCCCGATTGCTGATCTGCGCGCGCCCAAGGGCGCGCGCGAGTGCGGTGCATATGGGCAGTACATGTGACCGGCTGTGATTGGACACAGCCGGTCACGTGGTAAAGAGCCATTTTTTTATTGGCTCTTTACAGGGATCTGGGATGGGCTGCGTCCGAGGGACACTCCTCATTCCCGGGGGCCCGCAGGAGCAGCAAAAAACCAGGGACCTTATATGACGCCCGCCCAGGATGGGAGATCCCATCTGCGGACATCATTTGACTATGGCCCGGTATTGAAGTGGTTAAATTGCCAGAAAATTTGTTTCATTGCTAGCTTCTTAAAAAAATAACTAAGCGCACAGACCCTTCCAAAAGTACCCCAAAATACATAGCAGACCCTTGGAGATAAAACAAAAAAACAAAACAAACAAGCTGTAAATGACATAATTTGCCAACAATTTTAAACACCTTTTTCCCTTGTAAATGCCAACGCACTTTCTGTAAATCACAGAGATGTGCCCCTTCAAAGACAGGATTTGGGCACCATTAGGTTACACTTTAAGTATTTAAAAAGTCACTGAATGGAATTTTTAAAAAAAATAGTTTTTTGCTTTGTTACATGTTTCCCAGGGCACCACCCACCAAATGCTATGGTTGTGATACCCCTGTGCATATTAGTCCAGAAAGTGGGCAATTTTGATTTGACAAATTGATTGATTTGAGTTTCTGGAAGTTTGCCAAAACCTGCTTGAGCTAAACCCAGGGCAACCCAACCCTTACGTTAGGGCTTAAGCTGAACCTGAACCTTGGGGTCCATAATTATGTCATGTTTAATTATAATTTGCGCAGGCTAGCAACTCTAATGCTCTGTACACATTTTCCGACGGAAAATGTGCGATCGGAGCTTGCTGTTGGAAATTCCGACCGTGTGTGGGGTCCATCGGACTTTTTCCATTGGAATTTCCGACACACAAAGTTTGAGAGCAGGCTATAAAATTTTCCAACAACGAAATCCGTTCGCGTAAATTCTGACCAAGTGTGGACAATTCCGACGCACTAAGTGCCACGCATGCTCAGACTAAATTCCGAAACGGAACTGCTCGGTCTGGTAAAATTAGCGTTCATAATGGATATAGGATTTTCGTCACGCTGCAGTGTTTTAAATTGTTTAATGCAGCGCACTCTCTTCTTCTTTATAATGCTAGAAGAATGAAATTGTTTTGCTACTCATATTCACACAGAGTTCTTACAAACTTCTTTCTTTATTATTTATCGTGATTGTATTAATATAATATTTTTATTTGTCACATCTCCCGAAAAATCTATGTTTTTAGATTTTGTATTTTTTTTTTTAGTTTTTTTAAATCCTGATCTTCTGTTATTTTTTTTCATTAATTTTTTTTAACTCCAGAATAGTTTTGGGTGTGTTTTGTGTGTCAAGTTACCACAACACCATTATTATCTTGTATTATTTAATCTCAAGGAGGTTGGTTGTTGTTGGTGTCTCTTGTTAATTTGCCATTGTATTTTTGAAATGTACCTGCCTCCTCACAAACAAACTGTCCTTTTTGAAGGAAAACACTCTTAGGCAAGTATTATGAAAAAAATAATGTATTAATAGGTCCTAACCAAAGAAAGAGGGAGGCAACGCTGGAGAAACAGCAGAAATTGGCGAAGTCTTTGGCCCCCAGTGCACATATCAACAATTTTAATGCAAAATTGGTGTCCTGAGGAGTCCATATATAAGGGAGTACAATCTGGTCCAGAAGTCCAAGAGATCATGAACAGCAGCAGATGACATGTATGTCCCCAGGCATACATGACCAGACCAGACTGAACCCAGGTCATCACTTTCTTGTCTTCCTTCCACTCTTCCTTCCAGGCTGTGTCTGTGGTGTTGGAGTTGTGGCAGGAGGAGGAGGAGGATGAAGCAACTCACACAGGTGGGTATTGGGTGTGATTTCGCCCTCACCCCCTTAGTTAATGTTTTTTAAAGGATTTCCTCACACATGAGGTGTTGGCCCTCCTGCATGTCCTGCAGTTTGGTGGCAGCCATGCAGGCAAAGGCCTCTTCACGAGTGGGGGAGGCTCTGAGGGATGCAGAAGCCTCCTGAAGCAGCCTGAGCGCTGACTCCTCCACGTTACTCTCCTTCCTGGGTCTTTTGTTTGGATGGCGGAGGGGAGGAACCTGGAATTCTGTGAGGCTCCTACTGGTCCCGACCTCCTCCTTGCTGCCACTTACCCCGGCCACCTCCTGGCTGCCACTAACTCCTGCCTCCTCCTGTGTGCCACATTCCACAGCCTCCTCCTGTGTGCCACATTCCACAGCCTCCTCCTGTGTGCCACATTCCACAGCCTCCTCCTGGCTGAGGTCTTCCTTTATATAAAAAAGGGACATAGTTTTAGTTTTTTCTTCATCAATCACACAAAATTTTCATCTCATGACTGTTGCGAATTGAATGTTAACAAATATAACAGATTGTCATTCTGAGCCCAGCATTTTTTTAATTCTTGTCCCAATTCTTTTTGCCCACTACTGTCTATTGATATGTAAAACACTTTATTAAATCAGCAATTAGTGATCAATAATAAAATCTAGTAAACATCATTTATTTATTGACCAGAAATCTGTAGAAGAATGCTATACCTGACTCAAGCTGGGCCCCTCCACTTCTTCCTGGCTGGAAGGTTGGACATCGGAAGCCTCAGCTGGGGTGGAAGATAGGGTGGAAGGATGAGTGGAAGGTAGGGTTGAGAGGGATTTCCTGACTTCAGTCTGGTCTGACAGTCTCTCATAGTACCACAGCCTGGGGACATAAACGTCATCTGCTGCAGCTCCGGATCTCTGGGAATCCTGGAGCTTCTTGCTCTCCCTAAGATAAGTGCTCCTTAGGCCACTAAGTTTGCCTTTTAAATAGGGGATTGTTGCCGTAGGGACCACCGGCTTCACCAACTCCAGCAGTTTCTCCAGCCCTGCCTGCCTCTTTTGTTTATGATTATATTGTGGGTGTTTGACCTGCTACAGACAGGGCAGCTCCCTGTACTTGTCTATGAACAGGGGGAGGAAGTTGTGGTCATTGAAGCCATCCATTTTATCTGCAATACACAAGACAAACCCTAATGTCAGGCTAAAGTCTCCTAATCTTGTCCCAATATAGACCTCAATTTATAAGCAGTATAGGCCCAAGTTTAAATGGTACCTTCGTTATCACGATTGGCACTTCCGATACTCCCTCCTCTGCTCACAGATCGTACGTACGACGCACGCGTGTTACGCTTTATATACACTGCGCATGCATGAAACTCCTACCGGCCCCTGAAGTTCTTTCTAGTCTATTACCCAACCCTTCTCTTTCGGCACAGTGGGAGAGCACATGGCAGAGACACACCAGGTGCATGATAATTCCAGCAACGAGGAGGAGGAAAGCCCAGAGCCAGAAACATCACGATCCCGGAGGAGAAGATTTAAGGCCTCAAATATGGCCTTTGTTGAGATGGTGGAGATGGTGGACATATTGAAGAGGGCCGACTATGACAGGAAGTATGGACCTTACCCCAACCCAAATGTCAGAAAGGCCAAGATCATGGTGAAAGTTCTGAAGAGTCTGCAGAAGAATTCTGGGGTACGACGATCCAAGGAGCAACTGAGGAAGTGGTGGTCGGACCTCAAAATCAGGGAGCATGACCAGTATAGAAGGATCAAGAGACTGCTGTAAAAAAGTAAGTAGTTGTCCTGTGTTCCTATTCTTTATTTTTATTACGTTTGTGCTGCTCCATGTGCCTTTCTTTACTGCAGTACAGCTTAAAATGGCAACTTTCATGTTCATGGACACATTATTAGTTTGTAGGAAACATTGTTCGTTCAGCCACTAAAACACCATGTTTTGTCCAGATGCAGTTCAATACATTTTTTCTGGCCTACTTCTCTTAAAATAAGTTTGTTGTCTAGATGGGTTTGTAACTAGAATGAAATGCCAACTGTGAAGCTTGCACAAAACAGGTAAGTATTCAAGCTTGACAAAGGACAAAAATATTTCTTCATCTTGGAACTCTGCCAAAACAGACAATTGTAACCCACTTCCAAGCAATGTTTCATATTCCTGTTTCTTCCATCAAATAACTGTGTGCTAGGTATACCTATTTTTTTTAACATAGGAGAGAAAAGACTCGGAGGACACCACTCATCAGAGGAGACCATGGACCCCCCACCTCAGGAAGAAGGGGAAATCCCCCAAACCCAACCAGAGGAGGAGGAGGCGTTATAGAACATTATAGAACTGTCTGTGACCACAGGCTCAGGTAAGAGATTTATAATACATGGTGTGTTTTTTTTTGTTTTTTGTTTTAGGTGATCGTGATGTTGTGGAAGAGGAATGTAATTTTACAAGTGAAAGTGCCCAGATCCTCATCGGAGAGATAATGGGGTGTAATAGAGATTTAGAAAACATAAAGCAAAACATCAATGATGTTCAAAACAAAATGAAGAACATCATTGATGTTTTAGGGAGAATATAAAAGACCCAGAAATCCCTAACTTATTGCAGGTTTATTGTTGTTTTTATGACTAATTTTTTAACATATTATAGAATATAATAGACATATTATAGAAAAGCCCAATTTTGAAGATGCACACAATGTGTCAACATGTGCTATCTGCCATCACGGGAGATCAATGTACGCGTTTTGTGGGTACAACCCCTTCCTCAATAATAAAGTAGCTGAGAGGAAGGGGTTGCACCCACAAAACACGTCCATTGATCCCCCATGATGGCAGCTAGCACATGTTGACATTAGGCAATTTGTGTGCATCTTCAAAATTTGGCTTTTCCATGGGTGACATCACCCCATCTGCTGAACGCAATATCAAACACAGTTTATAAATACTGATGTCTGATATTGCCTTCACTTTCTATAAAAGTTAAACTTTGTAAGTTCCAGAGTTGTGTATTTTTGTATGGTTTAAAACATGCCTGTTTTACCTTAAAAGGCAATTTCTACTTATTAATGTGACCTAAAAAATTGTTATACAACAAACATGTTGGTTTGTTCAAAAACCCTTTTAGAAATGCACATGTGATTGTGCTTTGATTAAAAAGATTGATAATCAACAATGTGTGGATTCTTCTTTCAATGCTCAAAGGCAGTTTTTGGAGTAAAGTTGTTGTTTTCAGTGACAATGGGGGTTATTTACTAAAGGCAAATCCACTTTGCATTACAAGTGCAGTTTCAGTGCAGTCTCAAGTGCACTTGTAGTGCAAAGTGTATTTTCCTTTAGTAAATAACACCCACAGTGCTTTCTAATTTTACACAATCACGCCATTTTCAGGACTCCACAAATTTCGGTCATGGTGTTGAGAATTATTCATTTTTGTCAGTAATGCATTACATACATTCACAAAAAAACAAGGTGTGTGTGTAGCAGGCCCACAACATAATAATAATAGTTAGCCGAAGAAGAGATTGTCACCTCATGTGTCAATGAAATTTAGTTTGCACTGTTGAAGAAAAAGGCCAAAAAATTAGAACATTAATAAAAGATTACCGAGGAGACAGCTAAAAGAAAGCCAAGCAGTAAATCAAAGCAAATATTTGTTCAGTTTAAAATATATTTTTATTTAAAAAATGTCTCAGACATTGTCTGGCATATCGATGGCCCCCCTACCCGCAAAGTATTCCATGTATCTTATCGCGGGCACTCTGGGGGGCAAGCCAGGACGGCCAGCTTTAAGCGCCGTCAGGGTTGGTTCATTAATATTAATTCTGGCCTCAGGCCCAACTGAGCCAGCATAGTTCCAAGAATTTCTCCTTAAAAAGTTGTGGAGAACACAGCAAGACAGGATGATGTGATTGAGTTTATATTCCGCCATGTGTATTGGTGTAAGAAATAGGCAGAACCGGCTGGCCAATATTCCAAACATGTTCTCCACCACTCTTCTGGCTCTGGCCAGCCGGTAATTAAAAACCCTCTGGTCCGGGGTGAGAGTCCTCATAGGGAATGGCCGCATAAGATGGTCCCCCAGTGCAAACACTTCATCCGCAGCGAAGACGAATGGGGGTCCTTCCGCATTGTCTTCTGGAGGTGGCAAGCCCAAGCTGCCATTTTGGAGATGCCTGTAGAACTCCGTCTGGGGGATGACTCCACCATCTGACATCTGGTCATTCTTCCCCACGTCCACATACAGGAACTCGTAAGTAGCCGACACCACCGCCAACATCATAATAACATTAAACCCCTTGTAGTTGTAATAGTGTGACCCCGAGTTAGGGGGTGGGGCGATGTGGACGCGTTTCCCATCAATTGCCCCGAGGCAGTTGGGAAAGTCCCACCGCTGGGCAAAGTGGGAGGCCACAGTCTGCCATTCCTGTGGGTTGGAAGGAAACTGTGGAGTCAAACAAGAAAAAAAATATTAATTTTGCACATAAACATTGAAAGCAGATTAGACACAAAAATTATTGGCCAATATCAGTATAACATTTATTTTAGAGAGTATTTAAAGTCAAAGGTATAAGGTCCACCTATCAGATTCCTCCTCTCCTCTCATGGGCCATTTTAAACATTTGGGGGGGGGGGGGTGTTTTGGACAGGTAACCCTCTCTACTTCATTGAGAGATGAATGCCTAAATAATGTGTATTACTTTGGCCAGCCCCTCCTTACTTACACTATTGGCAGCCCACTGGACAGGTAAGAAGTGGCATAATACAAAGATATAAATACACACTGTACACATTTGAGCACATTTTTACATTCTGCTATTACATACATAGATAGTAATGGGATACAAAAACTTTTAACATTACCATTTGAAAGTATTCAGGCAGGCCCTTGCACTACATGCTTTGGGGAATTCATCCACAAATCTGACCACAAAAGAGGTAGGTATAGTGTGTATGGGTTTGGCAAAGTCAGCAGATAGAGGATTGGTATCAGCTGACTTAGCAGTTGGGGGGGAGGGAGGGTTCCAAATGATTTTTTGACCCAAAAAAAAGCCTCTGGTACTCTGCCTGAATTTAAAGCACAAATAACATTTTTACACATTTTAGGGGTTGTTTAGGGTAAAGCACTACTTTGGAGCTGTCAAAATACATTGTTAAGTGACTAGGCGAGGTGGATATAGGCCAAGGAGAGCATGCTAGGGAGGTAAGTGAAGGCAAATATGCATGAAGGACAAAAAAAATAAAAAAAAATTCCAGCATGCATGAGGACAAAGGGAACATTCACAGCATATTACAATCATGGTAATTAGGAAATAAGGAAAGAAATACAATACCTTATCAAACATTAAATACAATAAAATGTGATGTTGAAGGATACATCTTACCCTAATATAGTCCTTCTGCAGGACCTGGATGATGGCAGAACAGGTCTCTGGGATAATGATCCCCAGAGCCTGGGGGGAGATGCCTGTCGAAAATTAGAGGTCCTGCAGGCTTCTCCCAAGTACCGCAGGGTGGCGACTAACCTCTGCTCCAGAGTGATGGCTTGCCTTATGCAGGTATCCTGCCTGCTGATATAAGGGGTCAGCAAAGCCAACAAACAGTGAAATACGGGGTCCGTCATCCTGAGAAAGTTCCTGAAATCGTCAGGATTATTCTCACGGATCTCAAGGAGCAAAGGCATGTGACAGAATTGGTCACGCTGGAGCAACCAATTCTTGGTCCATGAACTCCTCCCCACCCTGTTCATGGACTGGGCTTGTGTCAAAGTAAGAACCCCAACACCAAGCCCCCGCACAGCACGAACTCTACGATGAGTACGTACAAGCAACATGGCTAGAAAACGGTCGGCTGGTCAGAACGAAGTAACAGAACGCACTGAAGAACAGCAAGGCCTGTGAAGAGTGACCTGAAAATCAGTAACGAACGGACAAGAACACACTGATAAATCAATGGGAACTCACTGCACGCACTAAAGAACAGATACAAACCCACAAGCACAAACTGAACAGCAGAAAAACGAACTGAAAACCACGAGTCTGAAAAAGCGCAAATCGTCTCTCACCAAACTTTTACTAACACAAGATTAGCAAAAGGCACGCTTGGTATTGAACTGCCCTTTTACAGTCTCGTCGTACGCGGTGTACGTCACCACGTTCTTGACGTTCGGAAATTCCGACAACTTTGTGCGACCATGTGTATGCAAGACAAGTTTGAGCCAACATCCTTCGGAAAAAAACACATGGATTTTGTTGTCAGAATGTCCGATCAATGTCCGATCGTGTGTACAGGGCATAAGAAAGTTTCCTTATTTTGCTACAGAAACTCTTCCACCTCTTGCTGTTGGCCAAGAACAGAAACTCTGCTATCTGAACCCCCTGCATGCTTTCATCTTTCTTCAGGGACCTATCTCTCTTGGCTAAGAGGTCTTTTCTATTTTTTCAGGCTTCCATTAAATTTACATAATAGATCTGCTCCTCTCTGTCTTGCTGGTACACCATATAAACCCGGGACTCCAGTTTGGCCTCTGCTGTCATCCTCATGGAGGGGCAGGGGGCAGGAGGTGCTGCAGATCGGGACAGAGAGCAGGAGTCTTTTCAAATTAAGACGTGGGTAATCACCCACTTGTTCATATAATAAGTTAGGCAGCACCCACCCTTAGTCTAGATCTGCAGCTCCTCCCACCCCCTGCCTTGCTGTCAAGATAACAGCGGCAGCTCAGCAGGAGACCATGGAGATGACACTCCAGGCTGATAAGTGCTTCTACCTTACTGAAGGTAGAGCTGTGCAGGGGAGGCTTATAATGAATGGGGCACTGTGACATAAAGGGGCACTGTTATGTGAAGGCATTGTGATGTGAGGGACACTATGACATAAAGGGGCAGTGTGGTGTGAGGGCCACTGTGATGTGAGGGACACTGTGATGCGAAGGCACTGTGATGTGAGGGGCACTGTTATGTGAGGGTACTGTTATGTGAGGGCACTGTGATGTGAGGGGCACTGTGATGTAAAGAAACACTTCAATGTGAAGGGGACTGCAATGTAATAGGGGCACTGTTATGTGAAGGAGAACAGAGGGCACTGTGGGACTGCTTTAAACGGGGGGGCTGTGATGTAAATGGGAATGGGACTGTGATGTGAAGGGAGTCTGTGATGTAAAGGGACTGTGGGTAGAAACTACAATGACTTATGTACATGGAGATAATAATATATCAGTATAATATAAACATTAAAACATTACAAAAACTTTTAGATTGTGTATACAGGCTAATTTATTGAAAAAATAGGAAGTCCGCTGCCTCAAAATATTTAAAATATTAACTATTAGCATGACATGTTTAAAGTATAACTAATGGCAAAACTTTTAAAAAATTGTTTTAGTTTTGGATTACCTGTCAGTTTTTATTGCTGTCTGTGCCCTTCAGGAGATTCACCCTCTCTATGTGTCCTGTTTACCATTATTATTGAAAGTGAAAGTAAAAGAAAACCCAGATTTTAGGTTGTCCCCAGAAAAGTAATAGAGGGGAAATCTTCCAAGGGTACGCTGGGGGTCCCCAAGGAATTTCGTTAATGTGTAGGGATTTCCTCTCTCTTCCGTTTGACTATGGGACAGGAAGTGAAGGAAAATCTCTACAATGGGAAACAGGTGGTTTTTACTCAGGAAATTCTGTTATACATAACATATGTACATTGTTACATTAGTTTTTCCACAGGTATTTGGCCCAAAGGAGGACAAAAGATTGTAAGATGTGAATTTGTGTTTATAGCCTGTGACAAGTATTGTTGTTAGCTTTCTTTTCATAGTTCAAAGCCTCATTTTGAAAAGGTGTTTATGTAAACCTGCTGCCATTGCTGACCACCTCCTAAAAAATACTGTTACCTTCAAATTACCGCAAACCTTCTTTCACGAGGTCCGTTCGAGGATTATTAGGTTCCTCTGGCGTGGTAGACACCCTCGAATAGGTAGGACGTTGCTGCTAAGGCCAAAGCTGAGGGGAGGCATTGGATTCCCAGACCCTGCTCTCTATTACACAGCGACTCACATGACTCGAGTGATTAACTGGTGCTGTCACGGGGAATGGAAACTCTGGGTCACGCTAGAGCAGGAGATGGCGCGGGTCCCGTTGGCTGGCCTGTTTTGGGCAGGTGGGCAGTTGGACCCCCACTTAACCACTCACCCATTGATTGGCCCTTCTCTCGCCGAGATGGAAAGATTTTTTCGTCTTTCCTCCCTGCCTAAGTTCCCTTATACCATGACCCCAATCATAGGACATCCTAGATTTCACCCGGGCCTGTCAGACCGGGCCTTTACCGGACAAGCCCCGAAAAGACTACTACGCGCATCTCATTTCCTAGGACCCACAGGCTGGATTCCTACAGGGACCTTGGTAGCAGGACAGGCACCCATCTCGTTGGATAGCTGGAGAGTAGGGCAGCTCTCCCACTTCCTCGGCTCTCTACCCAAACATGCGCTCTTTTGTAGATAACTCCATTCCTTCGAAGAACTATGCCTGAGTGATGGCCCAATCCGAGGTTCCCTTTCTAGGTCTTACAGAACACTGATGGACATACAAGCTACCACAGACCCTCCCTTCTTAACCAAGTGGGAAAGAGACCTACAAACCACATTTACCACCCCTCAGAAGGAACGCATACTCTTCTTCGCTCATAAATCGCCACTTTGCAGCAAATATCAGGAAATTTCCTATAAGTTGACCACACGCTGGTATCGCACCCTGGCCGTTTTGGCCAAAATATTTCCCAATCAATCTGACCATTGCTGACGTTGCGAGCAACAAGCTGGCACTATTCTACAGATTTTTTGGGATTGCTCCAAACTACAAACTTTTTGGCAACCTGTCCTCTGACTCATCCCCAAATTCACAGACATTTCCTTAATCAGTGTCTCCGCTGCTGTGCTCCTCAAACTCACTCCCATGTCAAGTAAGCGATACCACAAATCTCTCCTTAAACACCTACTCAACGCTGCTAGAGCTTGCATCCCAAGTCAATGGAAGCAACAATCTGCCCCCACTGTGGCCCATTGGTTCGCGAGGGTTAATGACATTGAACGAATGAAAGACCTGACTGCCACGATCCGGGATAAATCCGAGGAACATAAGACCAGGTGGTTTTATTGGACCCAGTTCCGCTTCTCAGAGGAATACCTCCGCAAGACATAGTTGGGCCAAGATGAATGCCAGAGGCTCGTGTTTCGAACCATGGTCTTCAGATGGCCTGGAGGGCTTAGGGCGGTCCTTGCTCTCTAGGTGGACTTCTACCCCCTTCACTTTACCATCACACCCCCTCCTTCCCCCCTCTTTCCCTTGACTCAGTCCCTCTTCCCCATTCTCTCTTCTTTTCTTTCTTCTCCTTTATTCACTTCCTCTCCTTTGACTCAAAAATTTATATGTTTCGACCCCAGCTGGTCACACCGCAGTACCCTTCCCCTATGCACAGATACTCGAATTCTCCATGGATACCAGGGCTAATCCCTAGAGTATTATAAGTGATCAATTGCCCTGTCGAGGAGAAGCCCTAGTCTTATACCGCCTAGGTATTTAGGTATCTTTTATACTTAGAGAGCTGTTTCTGTTTTACTATCTTGAGTTTACTTATCTTTTGTTCAGATACCACTACCTGGCATTCATATGTAAGCTACTTTGTTTGCACAACATATTTTGTGAAGTTATCATTTCATTTTATGTCGCTTACCACTGAATAAAAAAAAAAAAAAATACTGTTACCTGGCTGTTAGTCTGTATACTGGTTTCAATACTTTAAGGCCATTATGAGATTTTTATGCACATTTGTTCTAGCTTAGAGATACAAAGTACTGAAGCAAGACATTTAGCACGATAGCCAGGCAACTAGCATTTTCAAAAAGAGAGGTCAGCAATGGATGTTTTCATGGAACGGTTTTCTTTAGGTGGGTTCTAGTCCAGTTCAAAAGTCTGATATTATTGAAAGACAACATAAGGTACTTCAAGATAAAAAGGTTAGCTTTAATGCCTGTTTCACATGGGCTTCAGCTTATATAAGAACAGTGTGAACTGCAAGCTTTATGAAACATTTGCAGAATTTTCAGACAGCTTTGTTGAAGCTTTTAAAGTACCATTCTTCTCCAATTTATAAATGTTGAGCACAGATCCTAATGGGAGTGCTGATATCCATTCTCCAGGAAGCATGCTGTATTGTCCATGAATCGCCACTGTCTGACCTGGGTCAAATCTTATCTTAACCCATCAGTCATCTTGGCAGCAGTGGCTCTCTTTGAAGCTTTGAAGCACTTCAATCTGTATCACACAGGTGTGCTTGAGCCAAGCCATTGTTATTCTGATATGCTACAAAGCTTTGATGTGTAACTGGTTACATTCCAACTTAGGCCACCTGGCTGCATCAACCAGGAAATGAAATACCAGAGATAGGATATTAAACCATGTTGACTTCCAACATAAGGCGCTTTGTGCCTAAAGGGCTCATATCACCCTTCTTCAGACACGGCCCTTATAGAACAGTCTATAACTGTCTTAACGTGTTGTGCTTCCCAATATGTGCCGCTTTGCCACTGAGTGACACACCACCATCATTCTTCAGCGACAGCTTCCATATCACCATTCTATATCTTCGGTATCTTCTCCTTTCCGGTATCTTCAGGACGGGTGCATTACAGGCAAGGGGTGTCCATTCACTCAACATTCACCTACATACACTCAGCGCAACATATTAACCAGCTTTCAGATACAGAGTCTCGAGGAGAGTCTTACTCACCCACATTACTAATCTAAAATACACGTGTCATACTATACCATAACATAAATCAACCCATTACCATAGTATATATACATATATATGTGTCCCATGAAATCACGCATCCTGCTCCCAACCTCTTATAACCCTTTACTGTAAATATGGGTTGGGATTAGGCAAACTTGCTCACAATCTCCTTTCCTACCGCAATTTTGGCATGTCAGCGGTATTTCAGGGCTCTGAATTGGCAGCAAAGCCTCTAACTAGTATGAAGAGACCTTACCGTCAATTTGTCCCTCAACTTGCATAGATAAATGGGTGACCCTTCTATATAAATATCGAGTCTAACACATATAAACCTGAAACAACGACACACCACAAAATTCCATCCCTGTGCCTGGATTCCAGAGACCATGCCCAGGGTATACCATGCACCTCTACCTATTGTTAGGTTCAAGGAACACCCTAGCTCCATGACTAACGTTACATCAGTATCCTTTAGAACAGAGAAACAAACTTGTCTATGTCCCAATAATACCCAGGTGCTTCCCTGCATGCACGCCAGAGCCCATGACAGATTTCTGTCCTGTACCATCACACTCTCTACCAACCTCTCAACATGGTTGACAAAATCTGGAGCCACTTTAACCTGGGTGTTTATGTGACTTTGTTGAATGTTATTAAGTATGCCACCAATCTCTCTGAGTAACAAAGCCCCACTTGGGCTATGGCTGAGAGTTTGTTCCTCAGGATACCGATGTCCACTCCATTAACAACACCCATCCCAGCTCTTATTCCCCGCAATACAGTGCTGAATACATACCTCCTCTTCTGGTTACTCCTTAGACATAAGCGTCCTGCATGCACCTCATTCTGTGTTTGCACATCTCTGGGAGTAAGCCATTGGTACAATGACCATACTTGATTCAGTGTATACTCAGCACATATAGGGTAATAGGTTTTTATCAACCATTGTGAGATGTTGAAGCGCCATGTGGTGAAGGCATATTGTACCCTGGTAGCCAGCGTTTGTTCCCTTTATCTAATGGAGCATGCTCTTGTGTGTAGTCACTGGCATTACCTGTGCAAGGTTCCAACCTCTCAGGTGAGACATCAATCAGGCATATCTCTCCCACTGATGTGTCACCTGGCGCCCTCTAGTCTGGCCAACAGACACCTTATTATGCATAAGTGCCAGCCTCCTGGGTATCTGCACCGTATTAATTCCCTTTAGTCAATACATGTCACAAATTAAAAAACTTTTCTTCTTCCTATTCCTCCCTCCAACAAAAAAAAAATATATTTTACATTTCATGTTCTGACAGATTGGATATGTTATAATCCTTTCTCAACCTCCAACCCATTGCCCTTGTATTATTAGCACGTTTGCATTCATCAGGAGAGTGTCACGTACCTGGTAGGTTTTGAGCCTGAAGTGCAGAGAAAGACCTCCCTTACAGCTCCCACTCCCGTTCCCCTGGAATGGAGACAGAGGGCCCAGGAGTGAGGAGTGGTATGGGTGCCTGGCAGGATCAACAGTCACCGGAAGTTCAGGAGTAGTGGCACCCTCTGGAACCTGAAGCTGAAGCAGAGACTGGAGACTGGAGTGCAGAGAGGACCAGGAACAAGCAGCAGGTAGTAGACTGGAACGCTGGACTGGAACCAGGAACAAGCAGCAGGTAGTAGCCTGGAACGCTGGACTGGAACCAGGAACAAAGCAGCGGGTAGTAGCCTGGAACGCTGGACTGGAACCAGGAACAAGCAGCAGGTAGTAGACTGGAACGCTGGACTGGAACCAGGAACAAGCAGCAGGTAGTAGCCTGGAATGCTGGACTGGAACCAGGAACAGGCAACAGGTAGTAGACTGGATACTGGTACGGAACAGAGGAATGGTCAACAAGCCGGTGGTCGGTATCGGTCGAGCAGCAGAGGTACCAGGGATTACACAGAGGGATGGTCAGGCAAGCCAAGAGGGTCTGGTGCAGGCGGATAGCAGGATGGTCAAACAGGAAGCCGGGTCAGATAACAGAGAACACAGGTCAGATCAGGTTAAGGCACACGGAAAGCTGTAGAGCAGACAGCGGGGATAGAGTGTGACTGGCCGGTTTAAATAGCCCGCCTGGCACCAGCGGGAGTGCGCGCGCGCGTGCAAGTGCATGACAGCACCCGTGAACGCGTGCGCAGTGGAACCCGTGGCCGTGTTCCCATGCGTCTGGACCGCCGATTACTGGCAGGATCTTCATGACATTGCCCCCCCCAAGGGGCAGCCTCCGGATGCCCCTTTGAAGAAATTTCTCTGGATGGGACCTTTTAAAAGATTGCAATAGATCTTCAGCATGGATATTGTCCTCAGGTTCCCAAGAGTTTTCTTCTGGGCCAAACCCCCTCCATTTTTTCAGAAACTGATTTTGGTTACCTCTTTTCCTATGGTCCATGATAGCCTCCACCTCGAATTCCTCCTCCCCATCTACCAAAATTGGATCAGGAGGATCCGTACTTTGGCCTGGAAATGGGTTGGAAACAGAGGGTCTGAGCAAGGACACATAAAATACTGGATGCACTCTTAGTGAATCCGGGAGTTCAAGTTCGTATGCCACCTCATTAATTCTCCGCTTGACAGGAAATGGCCCAAGAAACTTAGGGCCCAATTTCTTTGAAGGGTAAGCCATCCTGAGATTTACTGTAGATAACCATACCTGGTCCCCGGGTGTAAGTAACAGCTCACCTCGCCTTTTCTTATCGAAGGTTGCTTTATTGTATTCCTAGGTCCTGGTCATGGTCCCCTGTAAAACTTGGTTGTTGGAAGTAAAGAAGTCCAGCCTCTCCTGAACTGCGGGTACTGTACACTCTGGAAGAGAATTAGGCAAAAATGAAGGGTGGAAACCATAATTCGCAAAAAATAGAGTTTGTTTGATAGCGGAATGAATAGAATTGTTGTAGGCGAATTCGGCCAATGGGAGAACAGAAATCCAATCATCCTGGGCAAAAGAAGAAAAACATCGTAAATATTGTTCAAGAGTCTGGTTTGTTCTCTCTGTTTGCCCATTAGTCTGGGGATGATAAGCAGATGAAAATGAGAGCTCAATGTTCAATGTTTTACACAGAGACCTCCAGAATTGGGAGCTAAACTGTACCCCCTGATCTGAAACGATATTAACTGGTACCCCATGGAGCCTGATGACTTCTTTAATGAATGCCTGTGCCATTTCTGTAGCTGAAGGAGTGCCCTTCATCGGGACAAAGTGGGCCATTTTCGACAACCGGTCTACTATGACAAAAATTGAGGTGAAGCCCCCAGCTGGAGGTAATTCTACAATAAAGTCTATAGAGAGCATTTTCCAAGGCCTATCTGGGACGGGCAATGGTTTTAGCAGTCCCCATGCTTTGGTCCTGTGCCCCTTGTTCCTGATACAGGTGGTACAGGACTCAACAAACTTCCTACAATCTTCGCGTAACTGAGGCCACCAGAAGGTACGCTGTACCAGATCACTGGTCTTAGCCACGCCAAAATGCCCAGCCAATGCATGATCATGACAGAGCTCTAGTACTGAACTCGTAGTGTTTCTGGTATAAAGATCCTATTCTCATGCTACAGTAACCCATCCTTAACTTGGAGTTCTGACCTCATGGAAGATCCTAATTCTGCGGAAGCCTGCTTAATCTGGGAAAGCAGGTTTCCCTGAAGCAAAAGAAAATTCCCCGGGGACAGAATGGTGTCTAGAGGGGAAATTTCTTGAGACTTGTGAAACATCCTGGATAGGGCATCAGGTTTGGTATTTTTGGAACCAGGGCGGTAGGTGACATGGCTGGAGAACCTGGAGAAAAAGAGAGCCCACCTGGCCTGACGTGGCTTCAACCTTTTTGCAGATCTCAAATACTCCAGGTTCTTATGATCTGTAAAAATTAAGACTGGATGAGCGGCACCCTCCAGCAGATAGCGCCACTCCTCCAATGCTGATTTGATTGCCAACAGCTCTCTATCACCTACATCATAATTTCTCTCTGCCGTGGACAATTTGTGAGAGAAGAAGGCCACAGGGTATACCAGGGTCTTGGTTCCCTGTCTTTGGGACAACACTGCCCCTACTGCAATTTCAGATGCGTCCACCTCTAGTACGAACGGCAGAGAGGAATCTGGATGCTTTAGTACAGAGGCAGAAGTAAAAAGACCCTTGAGAGTCTTAAAAGCCTTTTGGGCTTCAGCAAGCAAGTGGAAGCATGTGCCTTGTTTAGTTAGTTGTGTGATGGGTGTGATGATGGCTGAGAACCCCTTAATAAATTTACGATAAAAATTAACGAATCCAACGAATCGCTGGATTCCCTTTTTGTCTGTCGGGACTGGCCAATCTAAAACTGCAGCGACCTTTTGAGGGTCCATCTTAATGCCCCCACTGGAAATGATCAACCCCAAAAATGGAATACTTTCCTGTTCAAATTCACATTTTTCAGCCTTTGCATATAGACCGTGTTGTTGAAGCCGGCCCAACACACTCCTGACGTGCCTGCGGTGGGATTCAAGGGAACAAGAAAAAATTAATATGTCGTCTAAATAGAGGATAACAAACAGATCAAGAAAGTCTTGTAACACATCATTGATGAAGTACTGAAATGTAGCAGGGGCATTGCACAGACCGAAAGGCATCACTAGGTACTCAAAATGTCCACGGGTACGAAAGTCAGTCTTCCATTCGTCTCCGTCCCTAATACGAACTAAATTGTAGGCTCCGCGGAGGTCAAGCTTGGTGAATATGGTGGCCGTCCCAAGTCTTTGGAACAACTCTGGTACAAGAGGAAGAGGGTAACGGTTCTTCACAGTGATTTTATTTAGTTCGCGGTAATCCACACAAGGTCTGAGGGTCTTATCTTTCTTCTGTACAAAGAAGATGCATGCGCCTGCTGGAGACGTGGATGGGCGAATGAAGCCTTTCTTAAGGTTCTCGTCGATATATTCCTTTAAAGCCCCTTGTTCTACTTCAGTTAAAGGGAAGATTCTTCCAAAAGGAATCTCAGCACCGGGAAGTAATTCGATAGGACAGTCATAGGCCCAGTGAGGGGGTAAGACCTCTGCCCCTTGCTTGCTGAATACATCTAGGAAATCATGATAGGCATAAGGAATGGGGAGGTATAGACTAGAATCTGTATCTAGGCAGAGCAAGGTAGGGTTCTCCTGAGTATTCTGAGTTCTGCAAGACTGTTGGCAATATGAAGAAGGAAAGGTAACTTCACCTGTGATCCAATTAATGTCCGGATTGTGAGCCTGTAACCATGGCATGCCCAGGATTATGGGAAACAGGGGTGAGGCGATGATATCTAGGCGTAGCAGTTCTTGATGAGAATTGAAAATGGAGACGGGTATCGGAACCGTCTCTTGGGTAATAGGTCCCGATTTAATGGCAGTTCCAATAGCTAGATGGATGGAAAGTCCACGGGCCTTGGGCACCAAAGGTATCTGGTGTTGGGTAGCAAAAAGGGAATCCATGAAACAGCTGCAAGCTCCAGAGTCAATAATGAAGGTTATTTGCAGAGTCTTTCCTGGAAGCTGTAACAGGATAGAGAGAGCAAGGTGAGTAGTATTCTTAGCCAGAGGTGTAACATAGTCAGTGGACAGGCATTTACAGAGTTTAAGGGGACAGTTCCTGACATAGTGCCCAGGTTCCCTGCAATACAGGCACAAATTATTCACTCGACGACGTTGTCATTCCTCCTGAGTAAGAGAAGGCCGCAGGACTCCTAATTGCATTGGCTCAGGTAGGTTAAATGTGGAGGTAGGTGGTGTTGGTGACGTATGATGAGGAACCTTAGGGGTAACCCAAGTTGGGAGAGGAGATCCCATAGCTCTCTCAGTCCTTCACTCTCTTAGTCGTTGGTCGATCTGGATGGCTAGATCGATCAAGGCATTTAAAGTTTGTGGTGTACCCATCCTGGCCAGTTCATCCTTCAGAGAGTCAGAGAGTCCCATCCGGAACTGATAGCGGAGAGCCGCATCATTCCAATTTGTGTCCGCACTCCACTTCCTGAGTTCAGCCATATAGTCCTCTGCTGCCCTGCGACCCTGTTGAAGGGTGTGCAGAGCCGTCTCTGCAGTAACGGACATCTGGGGGTCATCGTACAACTGACCCAATGCGTCAAAGAAGGTGGAGAGATTGGTCAGGGATATGTCCTTTTGCTCCAGAAGGCGATGGGCCCAGGTTTGGGGGTCACCAGAAAGCAGAGAAATTACATAGCCCACCTTGGTAGCCTCCAGGGAAAAGGTACGTGGCTGAAGAGCAAAGAACAATTCACAGGAGTTGCGGAAGGCCCTGAATTTATGGCGATTCCCGGAGAAACATTCAGGCGTCGGAACCTTGGGTTCTGGTGGGAGCATCTCCACCGTTGAGGAAGGCCCGACTGAAGGAGCAGGAGGAACTCCCTGGACCCCAATGGGATTAGACAGAGTTAGCACTCGTTCCTCCAGCCTGATGTATCCTTGCTGCAGATTCTTGACTGCTTCAGTCAATCCTGCCAAGTGCGCACAAAGTTCCTCCATGGGAGACGTTCCCTGCTCAGGCTCAGACATGGCTGTCTGCTACTGTCACGTACCTGGTAGGTTTTGAGCCTGACCTGCAGAGAAAGACTTCCCTTACAGCTCCCACTCCCGTTCCCCTGGAATGGAGACAGAGGGCCCAGGAGTGAGGAGTGGTATGGGTGCCTGGCAGGATCAACAGTCACCGGAAGTTCAGGAGTGGTGGCACCCTCTGGAACCTGAAGCTGAAGCGGAGACTGGAGTGCAGAGAGGACCAGGAACAAGCAGCAGGTAGTAGACTGGAACGCTGGACTGGAACCAGGAACAAGCAGCAGGTAGTAGCCTGGAATGCTGAACTGGAACCAGGAACAAAGCAGCAGGTAGTAGCCTGGAACGCTGGACTGGAACCAGGAACAAGCAGCAGGTAGTAGTCTGGAATGCTGGACTGGAACCAGGAACAACAGCAGGTAGTAGATTGGAACGCTGGACTGGAACCAGGAACAACAGCAGGTAGTAGCCTGGAACGCTGGACTGGAACCAGGAACAAGCAGCAGGTAGTAGACTGGAACGCTGGACTGGAACAAGGAACAAGCAGCAGGTAGTAGACTGGAACGCTGGACTGGAACCAGGAACAGGCAACAGGTAGTAGACTGGATACTGGTACGGAACAGAAGAATGGTCAACAAGCCGGTGGTCGGTATCGGTCGAGCAGCAGAGGTACCAGGGATTACACAGAGGGATGGTCAGGCAGGCCAAGAGGGTCTGGTGCAGGCGGATAGCAGGATGGTCAAACAGGAAGCCGGGTCAGATAACAGAACACAGGTCAGATCAGGTTAAGGCACACGGAACGCTGTAGAGCAGACAGCGGGGATAGAGTGTGACTGGCCAGTTTAAATAGCCCACCTGGCACCAGCGGGAGTGCGCGCGCGTGCCCGTGCGTGACAGCACCCGTGAATGCGTGCGCGTGCGCAGTGGAACCCGTGGCCGTGTTCCCATGCGTCTGGACCGCCGATTACTGGCAGGATCTTCATGACAGAGAGACTCTGGCAAAAATGTTTCACAAGTCTTGTTGATAGGCGCAGTCTTTCAGATTCAGCATTAGAACTAAATTGTCCATAAGAAAAAACGAAAGAAAGCATTAACCGCTTGCCGACCGGCGCACGCCAATGTACGTCGGCAGAGCGGCACGGCTGGGCAAATGGGCGTACCTGTACGTCCATTTGAATTTCCCGCCGTGCCCGTGCGTGCGCGCCGGCCGGGAGCTCCGTGAGTCGGGTCGCGGGTCCCGCGGACTCGATCGCCGTGGGGAGACCCGCGATCGCCTCACGGAGCGGATGAACGGGGAGATGCCGTTGTAAACAGCATCTCCCCGTTCTGCCTAGTGACAAGTGTCACTCGATCTCTGCTCCCTGTCATCGGAGCAGAGATCAGTGACGTCAGCCACACAGCCCATCCCCCTACAGTTAGTAATCACTCCCTAGGACACACTTAACCCCTCCCCGCCCCCTAGTGGTTAACCCCTTCACTGCCAGTGTCATTTACACAGTAATCAGTGCATTTTTAATCGCACTGATCGCTGTATAAATGACAATGGTCCCAAAAATGTGTCAAAAATGTCCGACATGTCCGCCATAACGTCGCAGTCACAATAAAAATCGCTGATCGCAGCCATTACTAGTAAAAAAAAATATTAATAAAAATGCCATAAAACTATCCCCTATTTAGTAAACACTATAACGTTTGCGCAAACCAATTAATAAACGCTTATTGCGATTTTTTTTACCAAAAATATGTAGAAGAATACGATCGGCCTAAACTGAAGAAAAAAAATGTTTTTTTTATATATTTTTGGGGGATATTTATTATAGCAAAATGTAAAAAATAATGCGTTTTTTTCAAAATTGTCGCTCTTATTTTGTTTATAGCGCAAAAAATAAAAATCGCAGAGGCGATCAAATACCACCAAAAGAAAGCTCTATTTGTGGGAAAAAAAAGGACGCCAATTTTGTTTGGGAGCCAAGTCGCACGACCGCGCAATTGTCAGTTAAAGCGATGCAGTGCCGAATCGCAAATAACGCTCTGGTCAGGAAGGGGGTAAATCCTTCCGGGGCTGAAGTGGTTAATCTGAATCTTTTTGTTTGTTCCTTCTCTCCTGAATGTTTATCAGAACAAATTTGTGGTGTGGTGTGGCACAGACAAACTGCCAACCAGATGAACATCTTTCATCCATGTTCCAGAGACCTCTCCAATCTCACTCCACCAGGACTCTGGAAGTGAAAAACAAGAGCAGAATCAAATTCTTATACATAATATCTGCTCGCTTACTATGTTTACTCATAGTTCCTTCCTTGGAACCCAGGAACTTAGTATTCCTGGCTTCTGCAACTCTGACCAAATTATAAAAAAAACATGACTTCTTTAGGATGAACCCACTCTAAAATGGATCCCCATGGTATGACCAAAAAAAAAAAATGAAAAATGAACGTCAATGTTGCTTTCCAAAAATTTTAATTTTAAACACTAAAAACAATGCATTTGTCTATACCTTAAGACATATGCACTAACTCCCCTTTCAGGTGGACAACGCCTACACCTTTTGGAACTTTTTCTACCTGAATGAAAAGAAAAAACAAAACAAAATAAACAACAACAACAACTCCAGCAGCTAAAATGGCTTCCTACTAACTCCGTCTTAAACAAAATGTATTCAGCTGCTAATTGGGGACACAGTCAGTGACCATCTATTTAGCTGCTAATTGAGGGCATAGCCAATGACCCCCCTTTTAGGTGGACTAAACCTAACAATTTTTCCACCTGAACAAAACAAAAATAAACTAGATGACTAAATAAATACCAAAAAAAAAAAAATTACAAAACTAAAAGTTAAAAAAAATACGAATACAAATAAGTAACCATAAATTAAGAAACATTTATAAAAAAAAAAGAAAAATCTGGCTATTATCACACAAAAACAACATGACAAGACAACCACCATAAAACAATGACAAACACTCAACTTTTAATTAAAGACATCCATGGACTTTTCTCATAAGAAGAATAAGTGCTCATTTCGATCTGAGAGACAATTAGTTAATGGGAAAATCAAAAAACAAAACATCTGTACCTCATCACAACATTTGTAACTTCATTTGTAACTCTTTAATCCATTAATGCCTGACTATTGTTTATTTTTTTTTCCATTGTTTGCAAACAATTACTAATTAATGAGCTCATGGTACCATGTGCTAATCGATTATGCATTTACAATAACCTAACCCCTGCTCTGCTAAATTTGCCCACTGTTATTTTCATTTTGAAGGACCTGCAAACAAAACACAAACATTAGTATCCAAACCACTTCTTCCCTGCTCTCTGGAAAAGGAACACAAAGACAGTGATTACACACAATTATCATGACAATTTACTTTTTAAGTCCCCCAAGCCTTTTCCCATTAATTGTAATGCTAGGGGAACAATTGCCATATTCTCCTATAATAAGCAGGCAGTATTGGTAACCTTTGCCAGCAGTTGCTGCGAGACACCACGGAGCCGGAGACACATTTTTTCTTTTCCTGAGTACCCAATTGAGTGAACGAACACTATATCGGGACAAAGGGAGCGATCGGCACCATCCGAATCACCGTCCCTTTTGTGGTCATCTGCAAGCTTAAAGGCCTAGGCTGGGTTATAGCCATCTGCCTTTTAAGCTTGCTGTCTGGTAAACAGAATCTACAGCTACGGTGGTCGGGCACTTTTCTTATTTGTGTGTGAACACTGTGGTGACATTAAGGATACGAATACTTTGAATGATTTTTCGTGTCTCCATATCATTTTTTGTGGACATATACAACAAATATTCTAGCACAGCTTTTCTAATTTTATCTTTCATTCAGGCCTTTGTGCTATGCTGTCCCTGTCCTGGGTGGGGGTTTTCATTTCAGATACCTGTGTTTCTGGGGTTTCCTGCTCCATGCTAGCAATGTTAAGGGCTTTACATCGCTGTGCATGTCTATTCCATTTAGAACCTCTGAACTCTCTCTGCCTTCCTGTACCTCTGCCTATTACCGATACATCTACCTTCGACCCGTACTCCCTTTCACTGGACTCTTGACAGAAGTCTCGCAGGATATTGACAAAATTTTGGCAGGACCTAGCATTTCACAAAGCCATTCTAGTGGAATAGTTTACATAACACTTATTGACCATTGAGTATATGAAACCTGCATCATCCTCCAATAAGTCAGGACAGTTGAATACTTTTGTATACTTTGCAAGATACTCACTGCAGAACAATATTGGGTCATCTCCTCTCCTAAATTTCATTCATTGTAAATCACTCTGATGTAAACGGTTCAATATTATACAATCTCATATATCCTATATAACTATTGCATACATATATTAATGTGTCTAATCCCTATAGCTGCTAATCTGTAAGAGTCTAAAAAGCACAATGATATAACAAACACCTCTGCTTAGTAAATAAGTTACATTTATTTCCCAAAAAAATAGGAATGTACTAAAACAGCAGAATTAGGAAAAAACTAACATAAAGGTATTACAAGAAACTGAAATGTTACATAGCTTACAATCAGAACACAATATACTGAACAGCATATCTCTCCAACATATAACAACAATGAAATATCAAAGATATTTATCACACATGGTTTCATCTGCTGGTTCTGGATGATAAAAGGGGTCTGGGCCACATGGAATTTAGGCCCAAGCCCTCAGTCAGAGCAGAGTCCCAAGATGGCCGAAGGACAACCTCATGGCAGGCTTTTCAGTAACAAAGAGACAGAACAATTACCTGTGTGCCCCTTTCATTTAAACATACACGCCCACTCGTAGCCACCCCCATTTGCCTTTCATCCAATAGAAATTGCCGAGAGGTATTCTTTCAAATGTCTGCCCATTCTCCAGGAAGCATGCTGTATTGTCCACTAGGGGCAGCTCTTATTAGCCCTGTGCCTTCTCAGCTAGCTCTTATTCTTATTCTTTGAAGCCTGTAATCACAAATGTCACAGCAGGTGGGCTTGAGCCAAGCCATTGTTCTTCTGATTACAAAGCTTTGATGTGTTTCATTCCAACTGAGTTTACCTGGCTGAGCTTGGCAACAGGAAACATATGTAGACAATCCAGAAATGTGATATTAATTCATGTTGAATTCCAACATATGCCTCTTTGTGCCTAAAGGGCACATACCACCCTTCTTCAGACACGGCTCCTATTGAACAGTCCATAACTGTTTTCTCCCCAACATGTGTTTCCAAACCAGTACCTATAGAACAGTCCTTAACTGTCTTAACGTGTTGTGTTTTTCAACATGTGCAGAAACAGCTCCTATGGAACAGTCCATAATGGTCTTAACGTGCTGTGTTTCCCAAAACGTGCCGCTTTGCCACTGAGTGACACACCACCAGCATTCTTCAGCGACAGCATCCATGTCACCATCCTGTGTTTTCTTCTTTCCGATATCTTTAGGACGGGGTGCAGTACAGGTCTGGGGTGTCCATTCACTCACCATTCACCATCACACATTCATAGCAACATATTAACCAGCTTTCAGATATAGAGTCTCGAGGAGGGCCTTCTGCCCATATTACTGGCCTAAAATACTCCTTTATCACACTAAACCATAACATGAAATCAACCCATTACCATCATATATACATATATACCTATGATCCATCAGATCAACCCAACCTCCTATAACTCCTCAGTGTAGATATGGGCCGGGATTAGGCAGGTTCGCTCACAATGGCCTTTCCTACCCCAACTCTGCCACGTCAGTGGTATTTCAGGGTTCTGACTTGGCAGCAAAGTCTCTAACTTGTACACAGAGACCCTACCGTCAATTCATCCCCCAGCTTGCATAGATAAATGGGTGACCCTTCTATATAAATATTGAGTCTAACACACATAAACCTGAAACAACAACACAACCCACACAATTCCATCCCTGTGCCTGGATTTCAGAGACCATGCACCCCTACCTATGGTTGGGGTCAAGGAACCCTCTACTTCCATGACTAACGTTACATCGGTATTATTTAGGACAACAAAACAAACTCGTCTGTGTCCCAAATAATACCCAGGTGCTTCCTTCCCAGCACTGATCTCTTCATCCAGAACACAGTGCAATATCTACCCAACATTTTTCGTTCACCACCATGTATTGACCTGGCCTACAAAGGATGTCATGGTCATGCCTCCGACCGAGGGAAGTATCAACCTGCCTCCAGCTTCCATCTTCTCTGATCACATGTGGGTAATTTAGCCTCAAATGCAACAAGATAGAATCCCCGGTCAGTAAGCCCATTGATGCCACCAAATATGCAGACCGAGTCTGCACTTCTGTATATGGGATCATACAGCCTAACACCTTTCACAATCCAAACTAGTACAGCCCATCCAGTCATTCGACCACCACTTTGGATCAGTGGAAGCGACGTGTTTGGCAAAGTCTTACTGAGCGGTGATGCTAACTCATCAGGCCTCTGCCCCTCATACAGAGACTGTACAATCAGCTTAATGCTGGTTGATAATTCCGCCTGCCGCTGCGTGCACGCCAGAGATTTCTGTCCTGTATCATCACACTCTCTACCAACCTCCCAACACGGTTGAGAAAATCTGGAGCCACTTTACCCTGGGTATTTATGTGACTTTGTTGAATGTTATCAAGGATGCCACCAATCTCTCTGAGTAACAAAGCCCCGCTTATTCTCTGAAGCTATGGCTGCGAGTTTGTTCCTCAGAAGGCCAATGTCCACCCCATTAACAACACTCATCCCAGCTCCTATTCCCCCAGTATAGTGCTGAATACATGCCTTCTCTTCCGGTTCTCCTCAGACATACGCGCCCTGCATGAACCTCATTCTGTGTCCGCACATCTCTGGGAGCAAGTCACTGGTAAAATGACCGCACTTGATTCAGTGTATACTCAGCACATATATGGTAATAGGTTTTTATCAGCCCCTGTGAGATGTTGCAGCATCATGTGGTGAAGGCATATTGTACCCTGGTAGCCAGCGTTTGTTCCCTTTATCTAACGGAGCATGCTCCTGTGCAAATTCACTGGCCTTCCCTGTGCCAGGTTCTCAGGTGAGACATCAACCAGGCGTATCCCCCCATACAAGGAAATTTTCACCCCATTGATGTGTCACCTGGCCAACCTCTAGTCTGGCCAACCGACACCTTATTATGTATAAGTGCAAGTCTCCTGGGTACCTGCACCATATTACTTCCATTCTGTCAATACATGTCATGCATTAAAAACCTTTTCTTCTTTCAATTCCTCCCTCTAACAAAAAAAAACACATATTTTACATTTCAGGTTCTGACGGATTGGCAGTATATATTCCTTCCCCAATCTCCAACCCATCGCACATGTATTAATAGTATGTTTGCATTCCTCAGAAGAGACTCCGGCAAAAATGTTTCACAAGTCTTGTTGATAGGCACAGTCCTTCAGATCCAGCATTAGCCCTAAATTGTCCATAAGCAAAAAACAAGTATTAAACTGAATCTTTTCGTTTGTCCCTTCTCTCCTGATGTTTATCAGAACAAATTTGCAGTGTGGTATGGCACAGATAAACTGCCAACCAGATGAACATCTGTCATCCATGTTCCAGAGACCTCTCCAATCTCGCTCCACCAGGACTTTGGAAGTGAAACACAAGAGCAGAATCAAATTCTTATCCATAATATCTGCTCGCTTACTATGTTTACTTATAGTTCCTTCCTTGGAACCCAGGAACTTAGTATACGTGGCTTCTGCAACTCTGACCAAACTATCAAAACAACCACGACCTTTTTAGGCTGAACCCACTCTAAAATGGATCCCCCTGGTATGATCAAAATTAAAAGAAAAAAAAAAAGAACGTGAATGTTGCTTCTCAAAAATTCAAAATTTTAATTTTAAGCATCAAAAAGATAATGCATTATCTGTACTTTCAGACCTATGCACTAACCCCCCTCTCAGGTGGACAAAGGCTAAACCTTTTGGAACTCTTTGCAACTAAATGAACATAAAAACGAATAACAAAAAAAAAGAACTTCAGCGGCTAGCATGGCTCCCTACCAGCTCTTGTCTTGAATAAACAAAATGTATTCGGCTGGAGGACATATTCCCATGACCATCTATTCAGCTGCTAGCTGACGGAATAGCCAATTACCCACCTTTCAGGTGGACTAAACAATAATTTTTCCACCTGAACAAAACAAAAATAAAATAGATGAATAAACAAATACCAAAAAATATACAAAAATTAAAAAAAAAATAATAACAAAAAAAAAAAAATTCTGGCCATTATCACACAAAAACAACATGACAAGACAACTACCATAAAACAATGACAAACACTCAACTTTTAACTAAAGACATCCATGGACTTTCCTTGTGAGAAGAGTAAGTGCTCATTTCCATCTGAAAGGCAATTAGTTAATGGGAAAAACAAAAAACAAAACATCTGTACCTCATCACAACATTTGTAACTTCATTTATAACTCTTTAATCCATTAATGCCTGACCATTGTTTATCTTATTTTTTCATTGTTTGCAAACAATTAGTAATTAATGAGCTCATGGTACCATATGATCAATTATGCATTTACAATAACCTAACCCCTGTTTTGCCAAATTTGCCCAATGCTCTCACTTGAAGCACCTGCAAACAAAACACAGACATTAGTATCCAAACCAGTTTTAACTTCTTCTAAGGTCTCTAAAAAAGGAACACAAAGACAGTGATTACACACAATTATCATGACAATTGACTTTTTGAGTCCCCCAAGCCTTTTCCCATTAATTGCAAAGCTAGGGGAACAATTGCCATATTTTATTTAAACATGAAGCTCTCATCTAAACCTTATTTATAGCAAGGAAACTTTGACCAGAAAATTCTTAGCATCCATGCAGCTCACTAAATGCTGCTAACATTGTTTCCCCAGTGCTACATTTGAATAACCATGCGGCTACCTCCATTTTGACTTTGCGTAACTGTTCTACATATAGATGATTTTCAGTTTGTAGTCTCCGAATTTGGGTCTTAAAAGGAAAATGGGTTTGATTACTATGGCATCCATGCTTTGGGTTGCTACCCCATCGGGCAGAATACACTTCATAATGCCTTGGGGTCGTCTTCGGGTAGTGCAAACTTCTTTTGATATCATTATTCGCCGTCCAACAATATTTTGCGATGTGACCCCCCCTTTTACACAAAAAACATTTGAGGGCTGGTCTCTCTGTATAGGCCCTTCTTTTAACATACAGCATTGAAAACTCACATTGCTGGATGTTATTACTATGATTACTATGCTTGGAATAACCAAATTTTACACTTTCATCATCTGAGGAGTCCTCAGAAGTTTCCATTGTTTCAACTCCTGAATCAATTTCAAGCGCAGTTATCACACTTTTATTTATATCTCCACCATTGATTTCTGTCATAGCAACATCACTTGCAGCAGTAAGAGCATCTGGTTTTTCTGCATGTTTCACTTCTATCTTTGCTGAGCACTGCGCATGTGCGGAGGGTACCTCCACCATTGCACATTCGGCTATTGAATGTTTGGAGGATAACTCCATTATGGCTGCCTGTGCACCCTGCAATTCCTCCCTAAGCAGTGTGATAACACGCAAATTCTCAGCCTCTCTCTGTCCTAAAGATGCAATACATTGTTCCTTCAACATACATGTTCTCTCCAACTCATCTAATCTCTGTTCCAATAAACATTTCTCAGTCACTAATTGTTGAATGTGATCAGCAACATTTGCATCTGCTTTTGCAACCATTGCCAATATATTCTCGGTTATACTTTGTACCTGTTCAAATAATTGTTTCCTCTCACTATACCATTCTAATTCTTTTTGTTCCACAGTGTCTTTCATCTTCAACAACATGCATATAATATTATACACAGGTTATAAAATTAATTTATTAGGCAGCTCCGGGGTCTTCTTCCGACTTTGGGGGTCTTCTTTCAACTTCGGGGGTCTCTCCGGCGTCTTCTCCCTCTCTCTGGTGTTGTCTCCGCACTCTCTGGTTCTTCTCCGGTGCCTTCTTCATTCTGCCGGGCTCCTCCGCTATCTTCTGCTCTTTTGCCGCTCTTTTGCTAGCAGAGGAGCCCAGACATCTGGCTTGTCTTCTTCCCTCTTCTCTTCCAGAGATGTTGACACGACGTTCTCTCCGGCTGTAATGCTGTCTGTGCGCTCTGCTATGACTTATATAGGTGGTGACCCCGCCCCCCTATGACATCACAGTCCTGGGGCATGCTGGGACTGTGAGGTCATAAGGGGGCATGGTCATAGGATGACATGACCACGCCCCCAATATGTAGACAATCCAGAAATGTGATATTAATTCATGTTGAATTCCAACACACTCAAACCATTATCACGACTGTCCACAATACGCTGCAATTCTTTCCTCCACACCTCTGCATCTGCTAAGTTATCATTTACCTGTGCAGATAACTGGCCTGCCAAAGGTCCTGGTAGCCATGCTTTTAGCCATGCTTTTCTTTCTAAAGACATAACCAACTCTTCCATCTCTGACAACTTTATTCGCAATGACTTTAAAAGTTCTGCTGTAGCCCGCAATTCATCCATCTCACTACTGGAGGCTGTTGCAATCTTTAGAAGGTTTTCACTGATTTTCTCTATGTCCTCCCTGAGATGTCTCCTCTCTGCTTCCCACTCCCCCCCCCATTTGTTTAGATATAAATTTAATTCTGAGCAACACTGTAATTTCATTTGCCAACCTTTCTTTCTTCACTTCACTTTTAGCTGTTTACTCAATAATCTGCTATTATGTTGCTGACACTGAGACAATAGTACATTACACTGGCTTTTAAGAGGTTCATCTGCACATGAATGATAACTGGCAGAGGCGTACTTTTTAACATATGTATACACAAGTTCCATTTCACAACTATAGAATCCACACAATACACAATTCTATTAGTAGTAATGTTCCAACACTGCACTGAGTAATAAACCAAACTCAATTATCTTTAGCTCTTACAACTCACGAAAAAAAATGAATCGCTCTTCTAGCATTCAATATTCTTCATTCATTACCACTTTTACCTGATATCATTCAAAGCAATTAAACTTTTGCATATCCATAGAAAAGACTCACCACACTTAAAGTGGAAGTAAACCCTCCTATCGTTTTCAGCCAAGGAAGCCACCATCTTGGCCCCTGTTTAATCTGCAACTGCCATGATGCTGCACATGTGATCCGTTATGACACCAGCCATTGGATGGTTTGACAGTTTGGTTGAGAGCACAACCAATGGGAGTGTTACACTTCCGTCACGTGCCGGAAAGGTAACTGTTTTATGGATGGATTTACTTCTGCTTTAAAGCCCTTCCAGTTTCTGTGGCGTTATCAGCTGCCTTGTATCTGAGCACTTCTGTCCTGTAGGTTCTATGCGGCTTTTAGGATTACCACACGCTTTCTGGGGTGCCAATTGAAGTAAAGATGATACAATAAATATTATACTGCCTATGTATTAATTTATATAACCCTAAAGTTAGCTAGTCTATAGAAATTCTGAGCACATGTTACTGTAGATATCACAATAATGCAAGGTTAGCTATGAAACCAAGCACACAGTTTATAAGTAATAAAGTCTTATTTATTTCCCAAGGAAATAAGTACGCTAGCATGAAAGATTAAAAGATATTACAATAATACAAAGCTTACAATCAGAACACATAATACAAGAACATCAAAGATACTTATCACAAGGCTCTCCACGAGACTTGCTTCTTCCAGCTATGCTCAGATGACCAAGAGAGGGCCATTGCCATGAGGCTTAGGCCCAAGCCAGGAGCGATCAGGGAAGGGACGAATTGCCTGTGTGTGCTCTCTTTACTCAAACATACACGGCCACTCATAGCCACCTCCTCTTGCCTCCTGTCCAATTAGGTATTGCCAAGCGGTAGTCCTTCTAGTATATAGCCATTCTCCAGGAAGCATGCTGTATTGTCCATGAATCACCACTGTCGGACCTGGGTCAAATCTTAGCTTAACCCATCAGTCATCTTGGCAGCAGTGGCTCTCTTTGAAGCTTTGTTTGCAGGCAGATCAAGCACTTTATTCTGTATCACACAGGTGTGCTTGAGCCAAGCCATTGTTATTCTGATATGCTACAAAGCTTTGATGTGTAACTGATTACATTCCAACTTAGGCCACCTGGCTGCATCAACCAGGAAATGAAATACAAGAGATACAATATTAAACCATGTTGACTTCCAACAGAAACGCTGTTCCATGTTCATGTGTGCAGGCTCATACATGGGTTTGGCAATTGACAAGTGCAGCTGGGAATATCCAAGACAGAATCAAGGGACTGCCTCCTAAGCTCTGCATACAAGTAAAACATTAAAGTGGCTCTTAAATAAGATGCCAAATGTGCTGGTGGTATGTGGTGTTGTTTGCCATTGTTAGCTCTTCCACAGTTACAAAAATTCCAATACTTCTAAACTCTTATAAAGATCCACTCCTTGGGGTTAGAGAAAAACAGTATAAAAAAACTATATGCTTTTTTTAATTCATTTTTCCAGTCATGTCACAGTCACAGCCATGGGAAACTAAACGAAGAATGATTATCTACAAAGCACAGCAAAGCTTCTTCCCAAAACAGCAAGAAAATAAAGAAATATAAACACAGTAGAGGACATTTTTTAGAGGAAACAGCAATCATCATAAATAAAAAGGAGTTGGCTTTTTTTTATATGTACCAAGATGTGGCATTATAAAGCCAAGCTTAAAACTTACATTGCAGGCAAATGATAGGAGATAACATTACTGAAGAAATTGAATTTTGAGTCTTCATTATGTCTAATTATGGTTTCTACAATGTTAATTGACACATACGCCCATACACTAGTATTCCTTGTCCTCCTGGGAATGAATCAGTTTTATAATTAAACCACACCTGAAGCAGATCAATGTTGTAATTACACTAATTTATGAAAACTCTGCATTGTCACTGTTTCCCTTTATGCTCTTTTGTATCACATTCAATTACTATTGGATATTGTGTGGTGTGTCTATTGACTTAACGTAATTCTGCTTTTGAAATTAATTATTTTCTTTTGGTAATACAATCCCATTTTTCAAAATATAATTTTCAAATAATACAATACATAAAAAATTGGAGCTTGCCCACTGAACAAACACAATTATTAAAATTTTAGTAGGGGGTGAAATATAAAATGATATTACTTTCTGTAGATTATTACCTGTACACTTGGGCACCAGCAAGCTGTCTGTCAATGTCATGGGTGTATGATGTTATCTGTAGATGTTCTCTCTAATGTCAATGGAATTGTCATGATTATGAATGTATGTACAGTATAATCAATGAATCGTAAAAGCTCTAAATGTCTGTGGATACCTTTAGACCTAATCTGCCGTTAGTCATTCCATTCTATAAGTTACCTAAACCCTTTTTGAGAGAATCAATAACCAATTAAATATTAAATAGACAAAATAGAAAATCTGATCATAAAGTAGCTACTGCACATCTGTCAGTCTACACAATCTGACTGTATGTTCCACATGAGGTTTGACTTGTGTGCTAAATATACAGATCTTTCCTGTTCATCCATATACATGTATTTTTCATATCTACTAACAATCTGTTGGGGAGGATCTAAAACTACTTTATTGAGTTTTAGATACATTATATCAGATCAAATATTTTTATATTTCCAAATTAGGCTGAAAATTGCAGTTAGCTGGTGTAATATTGATAGCTGGAGAAAAAGTTAAGTAAAAAAATCTAATTTACAAAACTAAAACAGGCTCTACTAGCATGTGTTTATTAACATTGCAGTTTGGTAATTGACAACTATATGTAATGGAAATACATATTACATGAAATTGTGTGTTATGAATTAACTGACAAACTGCTTTTGTTAAAATTTGTGAATCATGCTAGCATCCTGTTGTGCTCCATTTCTCAACTGTTCCATTTCCTATAATTGTTTTAATGGCATATAATTGCATGAGGTTGTAGAAAAACAATTATGCCGCGTACACACGGTCCTACTTTTCGTCTACAAAAGTCCAACGGACGCTGATGGACTAAAGCTGGCTGGTAATCCGATCGTGTGTGGGCTTCTCCGGACTTTCAACTGACTTTTTTAGCCTCAAATCCGACGTACTTTAGATTTGAAACATGCTTTAAAACTTTACTTCGTAACTACGACGGACCCCGAAATCCGCTCGTCTGTGTGCTAGTCCGACGGACAAAAAGCCACGCTAGGGCACCTATTGGCTACTGGCTATGAACTTCCTTATTTTAGTCCGGTGTACGTCATCACGTACGAATCCGTTAGACTTTTGTGTGGTCGTGTGTAGGCAAGTCCGTTCGTTAGAAAGTAGGCCGCAAGTCCGCCGCAAGTCCACCGAAAGTCTGCCGGAAGTCTGTCGGACAGGCTGTCCGACTTTTGTAGACGAAAAGTACGACCGTGTGTACGCGGCATAATAGATCCATTTGCTAGTTTTAATCTATTGGTACATTTTGTTCTGTAAGAACAACAGTTAAAAATTAATATTAGGTGTAATTCAAATGCAAGATCTGAATCATGACACAGGATGATGAAATGGGGGCCTTTTAATTGAAATTCCTTCTCATTGATTTGAACTTGTTTAGATACATCAAAATATTTAATGCATGTAATAGTACCTGATGACAGTATATTGAGGCTGGGCTAAATGTTTGAAGAGGGAAAGGGAAAATATAACTGTTTAAAATTGATTGCTTGCGGTAAAATACATTTGGCCCATAAAGATTTTGACTGAATATATCAAGCTTTCCCAGTGATTGGTGACATGGACTTTCACTGTACTGTTCATTTAAGCACAAAATACTCTGTTTAGCTTACAGTGTCCTTCACTTACACAAGCTAAATTTTTCCTAGAATGTTTTCTCTCTCTCTCTCATCCCCTCCCTTCTCATCTGTTAGAGATAGCTGAAGACATATGAAATGTGACATTATTCTATGTGCTTTTTTCAATAATTATAATTTTTATTGAGGTGTTTTTCAAATAGTATCAGGATTACAAAACCCAAGCAGGTGATCACAGAGATAAACAAACAGAGCATGAAAACATTCAATGCAGTATAAATGATAAAAAAACACCAGTTTGAGAGAAGTTTATGTATGTAGAGAAAAAAGGTCATTGGAAGGAATGGGATTTAGTTCAGAAAGACCATAGAGCGAGCTGTCCCAATATTGCCATATTT
Source organism: Lithobates septentrionalis (assembly GCA_037952835.1). Lineage (NCBI taxonomy): Eukaryota > Metazoa > Chordata > Amphibia > Anura > Ranidae > Lithobates > Lithobates septentrionalis. The sequence continues at coordinate 5,305,801 of JBBDGP010000016.1, read as the reverse complement.
GGTTAAAGTGTTCCATTTGCACATTCACTTTAGCTGTGAGATATTCTAATTGTCTAATAATTGCTATGTTGTGTATAAGTTGGGTTTAGGTTGGAATAGCAGCAGTTCTCCAGTGTTGGGTGATAATTCATCTGGCTACAGTCAGGATGTGTGCTACCAATTTTTTGGCATTTTTAGACATCCCTGGGAATGATAATTCAAGAAGGTAGTGAATAGGGTCTAACAAAATGGTTACATCTAGCACCTGTCCCATTGTCTCCACGACTTGGGCACAAAAGGGTTGGATAATGGGACGTTTCCCAAAAATGTGGAATAATGAATAAATGTATCCTGGCCACATCTCCACTAGTCTTTAAATATTGTCAGGTCGTAGGTGTGTAAAGCCTCGTACACACCACTATTTTCTTTTTTCCTTCAACCCAGCGGGTTGAACAAAAAAAACCTGACAGCTCCGTTCGGAGCAGCTGTATTAATAATGCCATGTTAGTACAGCAATCTCCCCTGCTGTCCTATTGTGTTCTGACAGAGGGACAGCAGGTGAGATTTCTGTACTAAAATCGGATTATTAGTACAGCAGATCCGACCTGAGCTGTCAGTTCTTTCTTGTCCAATTGGGAGTCTGTTGGCAGACCTTTTTTGGTCATAAGCCTTCGACAGAAGCCAGCTGTCATACACACGGGCAGAATGTTCTGTTGAATTGGCTGATGCCAGCTGACATTCCACCCGTGTGTACTAGGCTTCTGACTTCAGGTGTCCTGAACCAGAACATCAAAAGCTTATATATGTTTTCTTTACAGACCAAACAAAGGGAGGATTTAGCTGCTGATTTTAGCCTACCAAGAGGGAGAAATAGTACATTGTAGCGCTTTTATACCATTTTGCCATATATTGATGATGTTCTATGGCTGTCAAAGAGGATTCATGTAGAAGTTTCAAAGGGAAGAGAGCAGCTGAGTTTGGGTAGGCCCCTGATCACATATGTATTCAAATTTCGGTGAGTGTTCTAATGTTAGTGAGGCTTGTTTAGTTAAAAAGTAGTGTCTGAACTATAATTAAGAGTTAGTAGAGGCAAGCTGGTAATTTCATTTGGATTTGAGGTCATCTAAGGAGTATAATCTATGAGTAGTTGGATTAATATGTTGGAAGTTGAAATATTTTGACTTGAACCAAAGGTAGTATTTGAACTGTGGACAGAATGTAAGAAATAGCAATACCCAATAAAATATATATTTATAGGGAAAAGATATATTCATATATGTTTATGGTATTATTATGAGATATGGCCTGGTTTGTGTTTGCAAGATTGTTTCCTGTCTCTCAGAGGACAAAAGCATTTCTTCGGTGCCTTCAATAGCATACTTTATTCAAATTATATGCATGGTAATAAAGTTTACCCTTTGCCTTGGGAAGGTTGTGGAATATAGGTGGGGACTAGGGATGAGCCGAACACCCCCCGCTTCGGTTCGCACCAGAACCTGCGAACGGACTGAAAATTCGCACGAATGTTAGAACCCCATTGACGTCTATGGGACTCGAACGTTCGAAATCAAAAGTGCTCATTTTAAAGGCTAATTTGCATGGTATTGTCCTAAAAAGGGTTTGGGGACCCGGGTCCTGCCCCAGGGGACATGTATCAATGCAAAAAAAACTTTTAAAAACGGCCGTTTTTTCGGGAGCAGTGATTTTAATGATGCTTAAAGTAAAAAAAAAAAAGTGAAATATTCCTTTAAATATCGTACCTGGGGTGTGTCTATAGTATGCCTGTAAAGTGGCGCGTGTTTCCCGTGTTTAGAACAGTCCCTGCACAAAATGTCATTTTTAAAGGAAAAAATCTCATTTAAAACTGCTTGCGGGTTTAATGTAATGTTGGGTCCTGGCAATATGGATGAAAATCAGTGAGACAAACGGCATGGGTACCCCCCAGTCCATTACCAGGCCCTTGTATGGATATTAAGGGGAACCACGCACCCAAATTAAAATAAGGAAAGGTGTGGGGCCACCAGGCCCTATATACTCTGAACAGCAGTATACAGGCGGTGCAAACAAGACAGGGACTGTAGGTTTGTTGTTAAGTAGAATCTGTTTGTAATTTTGAATGGATACATTTTTAACATGTTTAGCTCCAGCCAAAAATTTTTTTTTAAGCTTTTTGGAAAACATAGGGAAGGGTTATCACCCCTGTGACATTTGTTTTGCTGTCTGTCCTCCTCTTCAGAAGATTTCACCTCACTTTTTGTCCCAATGACAAATGTTTTTTGAAAATTTGGGTTTTTTTGTAGAACAAGGATTGGAAAGCATCAGTGGAAAGGAGAAATGTTTTTCCCATATTAACTCTTACAGGAGAGAATTTCCCTTAGTAGGGGTAGATTTCATCTCACTTCCTGTTGTCTCCTTCCGTTTGCAAGTAGGAGTCGTTTGTAAGTTAGATGTTTGAAAGTAGGGGCCTGCCCTATATACTCAGCAGAAATTTGGGCCTTAGGTGTTGTTGTGGCCACAACACTGTAAGCCCTCACAGGGCCCTGCTCTGAAATATTAGATCAAGAATTGTAATTACATGCCCCTGTTGAACAGGGGCAGAAAAATTGGGCCTTTGGTGGTGGTGGTGGTGCCACAACACTGTAAGTCCTCACTCGCTCCTGGTGGGCACAGAAATGGGCCCTGCTGTGAAATATTAGATCAAGAATTGTAATTACATGCAACTGTTGAACAAGGGCAGAAAAATTGGGCCTTTGGTGGTGGTGGTGGTGCTGGTGCCACAACACTGTAAGTCCTCACTCGCTCTTGGTGGGTGCAGAAATGGGCCCTGCTGTGAAATATTAGATCAAGAATTGTAATTACATGCCCCTGTTGAACGAGGGCAGAAAAATTGGGCCTTTGGTGGTGGTGGTGGTCCTGGTGCCACAACACTGTAAGTCCTCACTCGCTCTTGGTGGGTACAGAAATGGGCCCTGCTGTGAAATATTAGATCAAGAATTGTAATTACATGCCCCTGTTGAATAGGGGCTGAAAAATTAGGCCTTAGGCACTGGTGCTGGTGCCACAACACTGCAACCCCTCACAGACACTCTAGTTGGAACGCAGGAACGAGCCCTGCTGCAAAGTATTGCATCAAAAATTGTAATTACACGCCCCCGTTAAACAGGGGCTGAAAAATTGGGCCTTAGGCACTGGTGCTGGTGCCACAACACTGCAACCCCTCACAGATACTCTAGTTGGAATGCAGAAATGAGCCCTGCTGCAAAGTATTGCATCAAAAATTGTAATTACACGCCCCTGTTAAACAAGGGCTGAAAAATTGGGCCTTAGGCACTGGTGCTGGTGCCACAACACTGCCACCCCTCACAGATACTCTAGTTGTAACGCAGAAACGAGCCCTGCTGCAAAGTATTGCATCAAAAATTGTAATTACGTGCCCCTGTTAAACAGGGGCTGAAAAATTGGGCCTTAGGCACTGGTGGTGGTGCCCAGAAGCAAAAATGTTCTTACAAGCTATCAGCGTGATCATTGAGGAGGAAGAGGATAATTATTCAGGGATAATCACTCAGCATCAGCATAGGCAGTCTTTGAAGGGATCTGAGATTTCAAAAAAAATTATTCGGTTACATCAGCATCAGGTGCTTGGTAGGTGGTGGTGATCCAAGACTGATTCATTTTTATGAAGGTCAGTCGATCGACCGAGTCGATGGACAGACGCACCCTGTGATCGGTTACAAAGCCTCCAGCAGCACCGAATGTGCGTTCCGAAAGAACGCTGTATGCAGGACAGGCCAGTAGCTCAATTGCATACTGTGCAAGCTCTGGCCAGTGATTCATCCTCAAGACCCAGTAACCCAGAGGATTTTCGGTGGGAAAGGTGTCCAAGTCAGATCTTGCCCCTAGGTATTCCTGCACCATGTAAAACAGACGCTGGTGATGGTTGCTGGAACCGATCATACCTTGGGGCTGCGGACCAAAAAATTTTCTGAACGCAGCGGTCAGACGGCCACCTTCTCCACCGCTCCTTCTTTGACTGACCGAAGCCTCAGCAACACGTTGTCCAGAAACAGGTGTTTGTAACCTCCCAGTCTCTGGGAACGCGTTGCACAGACCTTTCTGCAAGGCCTCCCGAAGATGTTTCATCCTCTGCTCCCTCTGCGATGGCAAGATAAGGTCCGCAACCTTACCCTTGTAACGTGGATCAAGGAGGGTTGCCAGCCAGTATTGGTCCTTCTCCTTGATACCACGAATACGAGGATCCTTACGCAGGCTTTGCAGGATCAGGGAGGCCATGCAGCGTAGGTTTGCTGAGGCATTCGGTCCGGAGTCCTCTGGGTCACTAAGGACGACATGGTCCGCAGCCACCTCCTCCCAGCCACGTACAAGTCCATGTGTTTCTTGAGACTGATCCCTTAAAGACTGCTGCTGATTCTGAGTGCCAGGCTCCACCTCCATACTGACACAATCTTCCTCCTCCTCCTCGTCCTCTTCCTGTGTGATTGGCACGCAGAAACACTGTCTGGATAAAGGGGGCCTTGAGAGCTAAGGAAGTCCTCCTCTTCCTGCCTCTGTTCTGCCTCAAGTGCCCTGTCCATTATTCCACGCAGCGTGTGCTCCAACAGGTGGACAAGGAGGACAGTGTCACTGATGCATGCACTGTCACTGCTCACCATCCTCGTGGCCTCCTCAAATGGTGACAGGACAGTACATGCATCCCTGATCATGGCCCACTGGCATGGGGAAAAAAACCAAGCTCCCCTGACCCTGTCCTGGTGCCATAGTCGCACAGGTACTCATTGATGGCCCTCTGCTGCGTGTGCAGGTGCTGCAGCATTGCCAACGTTGAGCTCCACCTGGTGGGCATGTCACAGATTAGGCGTTTCTTGGGCAGGTTAAACTCCTTTTGGAGGTCTGCCAGCCGAGCACTATGCATATGACCGGCAGAAATGCACACAGACTTTCCTGGCCTGCCTCAGGACATCCTGTAAGCCCGGGTACCTGCCCAAGAACCGCTGCACCACCAAGTTAAGGATGTGAGCCAAACAGGGCACATGGGTCATTTGTCCCTGTCGGAGGGCAGAGAGGAGGTTGGTGCCATTGTCGCAAACCACCATTCCTGCCTTAAGTTGGCGTGGCGTCAACCACCTCTGAACCTGCCCCTGCAGAGCTGAAAGAACCTCTGCCCCAGTGTGGCTCCTGTCCCCCAAGCACACCAGCTCAAGCACCGCATGGCATCTTTTGGCCTGCGTACTTGCGTAGCCCCTTGAACGGCTACGGAGCACCGCTGGTTCCGAGGACAAAGCACAGGAAGAGGCCATGGAGGAAGAAGAAGAGGAGGGGGTGGAGGAGAGAGGTGTGTCACAATCATTAGCATTTTGGAGGCATGGTTTCGGAACAACCTCCAAAACTACTGCACCTTGTCCTGCATCCTTCCCAGCTGCCAGCAGAGTCACCCAATGCGCCGTGAAACTTAGGTACTGTCCCTGTCCATGCCTGCTGGACCATGAGTCAGCGGTAATATGCACCTTACCGCTGACCGCCCTGTCCAGCGAGGCATGGACATTGCCTTCTACATGCCGGTAGAGAGCCGGAATCACCTTCCGTGAGAAAAAGTGGCGTTTGGGTACCTGCCACTGAGGAACCGCACATTCCACAATCTCACGGAAGGGGGCAGAGTCTGCCAACTGAAAAGACAGCAGTTGAAGTGCTAGCAATTTTCCCAAGCTAGCATTCAACCGCTGGGCATGTGGATGGCTGGGAGCAAACTTCTCTCGGCGGTGCAGCAGCTGGGGCAGGGAAATTTGCCTGGTACAATCTGACGTCGGTGTACCAAAAGCAGATTGCCCACAAGTACTTGGCTGTGACACACCTAATTCTACACCTTCATTCCTCTCAGTGCAGGTCTCAGAGAGGACTGAAGGTATAGTGGGGTTGGAGATCTCAGCTGATGAGGAGCAAGGAGAGGTCCTCTTTGTTCTTTGGTGTGTGTCTTTTAGATACGCTTGCCAACGAACTGCATGGCAGGTCAACATATGTCTGGTCAAGCATGTGGTACCCAAGCGGGAGATGTTTTGGCCACGTGAGATACGCTTGAGACATATGTTGCAAATAGCAGCGGTGCGATCTGATGCACTCGTCTCAAAAAAGGCCCACACCAAAGAACTTTTTGAATAACGCGCAGAGACTGCAGCGCCCTGCACATGTGGAGCTTTGGGGTGTAATGCAGTCAATGTGCTGCCCTTAGGCTGGCCCCTGGAGGGCATCCTGCCTCCTTGGTGATGTGCCACCTCCTCCTCCTCCTCCTCTCTCCTATCAGGCACCCATGTTGAGTCAGTGACCTCATCATCCCCTCCCTCCTCATCACTGGAGCAAACCTGGCAGTATGCTGCAGCAGGGGGAGCATGACTGCCAGATTGCTGTCCTTCTTGGGCACCCCCTCTGTCCATGCTCATGTTACTGCCTTCATCGTGCTCAGTATCATCATCAGAGCCTTCCAAACGCTGGGCATCCTGCTGGAGCATGTACCCAACACTGTGGTCAAACAGTTCGAGGGACTCCTCAGGAGGACATGGTGGGGCTAGGGAAGGAGTCACTGATGACATTGAGCTGAGGGAAGAGGCCGCTGCTTTGCCAGACAAAGTATCATGGGCATGGGTGAGAGAGGATGATGAGGATGAGGACGGCTTGGTCATCCACTCGACCAAGTCTTCCGCATATTGCGGCTCAACACGGCCAGCTGCCGAAAAAAAGGCCAAGCGTGTCCCACAGCCACGTGCTGATGAGGATGCACCGTCTCCACGACCAGCACTAGACACAGAGCCTGCTTGCCCTCTCTTATTGGCTTGTGACTGTCTGCCTCTCCTTCTTGGCCTTCCAGACATACTAATGGCCTGTAGCTGCACTAAGCTGGGATATATATATATATATATATATATATATATATATATATACACAGTGCCTTGCAAAAGTATTCGGCCCCCTTGAACTTTTCAACCTTTTGCCAAATTTCAGGCTTCAAACATAAAGATATAAAATTTTAATTTTTTGTGAAGAATCACCAGCAAGTGGGACACAATTGTGAAGTGGAACGAAATCTATTGGATATTTTAAACTTTTTTAGCAAATAAAAAACTGAAAAGTGGTGCGTGCAAAATTATTCGGCCCCTTTACTTTCAGTGCAGGAAACTCACTCCAGAAGTTCAGCGAGGATCTCTGAATGATCCAATGTTGTCCTAAATGACTGATGGTGATAAATAGAATCCACCTGTGTGTAATCAAGTCTCTGTATAAATGCACCTGCTCTGTGATAGTCTCAGGGTTCTGTTGAAAGCGCAGAGAGCATCATGAAGACCAAGAAACACACCAGGCAGGTCCGTAATACTGTTGTGGAGAAGTTTAAAGCCGGATTTGGATACAAAAAGATTTCCCAAGCTATAAACATCCCAAGGAGCACTGTGCAAGCGATCATTTTGAAATGGAAGGAGTATCAGACCACTGCAAATCTACCAAGACCTGGCTGTCCCTCTAAACTTTCAGCTCAGACAAGGAGAAGACTGATCAGAGATGCAGCCAAGAGGCCCATGATCACTCTGGATGAACTGCAGAGAACTACAGCTGAGGTGGGAGAGTCTGTCCATAAGACAACAATCAGTCGTACACTGCACAAATCTGGCCTTTATGGAAGAGTGGCAAGAAGAAAGCCATTTCTCAAAGATATCCATAAAAAGTCTCGTCTAAAGTTTGCCACAAGCCACCTGGGAGACACACCAAACATGTGGAAGAAGGTGCTCTGGTCCGATGAAACCAAAATCAAACTTTTTGGCCACAATGCAAAACGATATGTTTGGCGTAAAAGCAACACAGCTCATCACCCTCAACACACCATCCCCACTGTCAAACATGGTGGTGGCAGCATCATGGTTTGGACCTGCTTTTCTTCAGCAGGGACAGGGAATATGGTTAAAATTGAGGGGAAGATGGATGCAGCCAAATGCAGGACCATTCTGGATGAAAACCTGTTGGGAGTCTGCAAAAGACCTGAAACTGGGACGGAGATTTATCTTCCAACAAGACAATGATCCCAAACATACAGCAAAATCTACAAAGGAATGGTTCACAAATAAACATATCCAGGTGTTAGAATGGCCAAGTCAAAGTCCAGACCTGAATCCAATCGAGAATCTGTGGAAAGAGCTGAAAACTGCTGTTCACAAACGCTCTCCATCCAACCTCACTGAGCTCGAGCTGTTTTGCAAGGAAGAATGGGCAAGAATTTCAGTCTCTCGATGTGCAAAACTGATAGACATACCCCAAGCGACTTGCAGCTGTAATCGCAGCAAAAGGTGGCTCTACAAAGTATTAACGCAAGGGGGCCGAATAATTTTGCACGCCCCACTTTTCATTTTTTTATTAGTTAAAAAAGTTTCAACAATCCAATAGATTTCGTTCCACTTCACAATTGTGTCCCACTTGTTGGTGATTCTTCACAAAAAATTAAAATTTTATATCTTTATGTTTGAAGCCTGAAATGTGGCAAAAGGTTGAAAAGTTCAAGGGGGCCGAATACTTTTGCAAGGCACTGTATATATGTACTGATACTGAAGCTAGCAAAATCAACTGCCTGCCTGTAGTATGAGAACACCACCAACCTTCTACAGGTAGCTTTAGCTGAACACTGTGCAGAGCTCGCAAAAAAATAACTTGTAGGTTTAGCTGAACACTGTGAGCAGGACGCACCGCACTAACTTGTAGTTTTAGCTGAACACTGTGAGCAGGACGCACCCCACTAACTTGTAGTTTTAGCTGAACACTGTGAGCAGGACGCACTGCACTAACTTGTAGCTTTAGATAAACACTGTGCAGAGGTCTCACTACACTAACTTGTAGTTTTAGCTGAACACTGTGAGCAGGACGCACCGCACTAACTTGTAGTTTTAGCTGAACACTGTGAGCAGGACGCACCCCACTAACTTGTAGTTTTAGCTGAACACTGTGAGCAGGACACACTGCACTAACTTGTAGCTTTAGATGAACACTGTGAGCAGGACGCACCGCACTAACTTGTAGTTTTAGCTGAACACTGTGAGCAGGACGCACTGCACTAACTTGTAGTTTTAGCTGAACACTGTGAGCAGGACGCACCGCACTAACTTGTAGTTTTAGCTGAACACTGTGAGCAGGACACACCGCACTAACTTGTAGTTTTAGCTGAACACTGTGAGCAGGACGCACCCCACTAACTTGAAGTTTTAGCTGAACACTGTGAGCAGGACGCACTGCACTAACTTGTAGCTTTAGATGAACACTGTGCAGAGGTCTCACTACACTAACTTGTAGTTTTAGCTGAACACTGTGAGCAGGACGCACCGCACTAACTTGTAGTTTTAGCTGAACACTGTGAGCAGGACGCACCCCACTAACTTGTAGTTTTAGCTGAACACTGTGAGCAGGACGCACCCCACTAACTTGTAGTTTTAGCTGAACACTGTGAGCAGGACGCATTGCACTATCTTGTAGCTTTAGATGAACACTGTGCAGAGGTCTCACTACACTAACTTGTAGTTTTAGCTGAACACTGTGAGCAGGACGCACCACTCTAACTTGTAGTTTTAGCTGAACACTGTGAGCAGGACGCACCCCACTAACTTGTAGTTTTAGCTGAACACTGTGAGCAGGACACACTGCACTAACTTGTAGCTTTAGATGAACACTGTGAGCAGGTGCACCGTACTAACTTGTAGTTTTAGCTGTACACTGTGAGCAGGACGCACTGCACTAACTTGTAGTTTTAGCTGAACACTGTGAGCAGGACGCACCACACTAACTTGTAGTTTTAGCTGAACACTGTGAGCAGGACACACCGCACTAACTTGTAGTTTTAGCTGAACACTGTGAGCAGGACGCACCCCACTAACTTGTAGTTTTAGCTGAACACTGTGAGCAGGACGCACTGCACTATCTTGTAGCTTTAGATGAACACTGTGCAGAGGTCTCACTACACTAACTTGTAGTTTTAGCTGAACACTGTGAGCAGGACGCACCACACTAACTTGTAGTTTTAGCTGAACACTGTGAGCAGGACGCACCGCACTAACTTGTAGTTTTAGCTGAACACTGTGAGCAGGATGCACCCCACTAACTTGTAGTTTTAGCTGAACACTGTGAGCAGGATGCACTGCACTAACTTGTAGCTTTAGATGAACACTGTGCAGAGGTCTCACTACACTAACTTGTAGTTTTAGCTGAACACTGTGAGCAGGACGCACCGCACTAACTTGTAGTTTTAGCTGAACACTGTGAGCAGGACGCACCACACTAACTTGTAGTTTTAGCTGAACACTGTGAGCAGGACGCACCCCACTAACTTGTAGTTTTAGCTGAACACTGTGAGCAGGACGCACTGCACTAACTTGTAGCTTTAGATGAACACTGTGCAGAGGTCTCACTACACTAACTTGTAGTTTTAGCTGAACACTGTGAGCAGGACGCACCGCACTAACTTGTAGTTTTAGCTGAACACTGTGAGCAGGACACACCCCACTAACTTGTAGTTTTAGCTGAACACTGTGAGCAGGACGCATTGCACTATCTTGTAGCTTTAGATGAACACTGTGCAGAGGTCTCACTACACTAACTTGTAGTTTTAGCTGAACACTGTGAGCAGGACGCACCACACTAACTTGTAGTTTTAGCTGAACACTGTGAGCAGGACGCACCCCACTAACTTGTAGTTTTAGCTGAACACTGTGAGCAGGACACACTGCACTAACTTGTAGCTTTAGATGAACACTGTGAGCAGGTGCACCGTATTAACTTGTAGTTTTAGCTGTACACTGTGAGCAGGACGCACTGCACTAACTTGTAGTTTTAGCTGAACACTGTGAGCAGGACGCACCACACTAACTTGTAGTTTTAGCTGAACACTGTGAGCAGGACACACCGCACTAACTTGTAGTTTTAGCTGAACACTGTGAGCAGGACGCACCCCACTAACTTGTAGTTTCAGCTGAACACTGTGAGCAGGACGCACTGCACTATCTTGTAGCTTTAGATGAACACTGTGCAGAGGTCTCACTACACTAACTTGTAGTTTTAGCTGAACACTGTGAGCAGGATGCACCACACTAACTTGTAGTTTTAGCTGAACACTGTGAGCAGGACGCACCGCACTAACTTGTAGTTTTAGCTGAACACTGTGAGCAGGATGCACCCCACTAACTTGTAGTTTTAGCTGAACACTGTGAGCAGGATGCACTGCACTAACTTGTAGCTTTAGATGAACACTGTGCAGAGGTCTCACTACACTAACTTGTAGTTTTAGCTGAACACTGTGAGCAGGACGCACCGCACTAACTTGTAGTTTTAGCTGAACACTGTGAGCAGGACGCACCGCACTAACTTGTAGTTTGAGCTGAACACTGTGAGCAGGACGCACTGCACTAACTTGTAGTTTTAGCTGAATACTGTGAGCAGGACGCACCGCACTAACTTGTAGTTTTAGCTGAACACTGTGAGCAGGACGCACCGCACTAACTTGTAGTTTTAGCTGAACACTGTGAGCAGGATGCACCGCACTAACTTGTAGTTTTAGCTGAACACTGTGAGCAGGACGCACCCCACTAACTTGTAGTTTTAGCTGAACACTGTGAGCAGGACGCACCGCACTAACTTGTAGTTTTAGCTGAACACTGTGAGCAGGACGCACCGCACTAACTTGTAGTTTTAGCTGAACATTGTGAGCAGGACGCACCGCACTAACTTGTAGTTTTAGCTGAACACTGTGAGCAGGATGCACCACACTAACTTGTAGTTTTAGCTGAACACTGTGAGCAGGACGCACCCCACTAACTTGTAGTTTTAGCTGAACACTGTGAGCAGGACGCACTGCACTAACTGTAAATAGTCTAGCTGCCTGACTGTGGTACTAATAGGATCAAAAGAACACCAGCAATTTTCTTCAGGTAGCTGTAAATACTGTAACAAGACAAGCCTGCCTGTCAGTAAGAAGATAACAGAAACGGATCTAGCTAAACTGAATACAGTGTATATATATATATGCAACACCTGGGATGCATATATATACACAATACACTGTAAGTGCAGCTAACTCACTGATTGTCCTGCCTAATCTAGCTAACACAAATGAAATGACACTGTCTCTCTGTCTATCTATCTCTCTTTCAACGCCGGAACACACACTACACAGGGCCGCCGTGCAGGCGGCCTTATATAGTGTGGGGCGTGTTCTAAACCCCCTGAGCCATAATTGGCCAAAGCCACCCTGGCTTTGGCCAATTACAGCTCTCTCTACCGACGGCGCTGTGATTAGCCAAGCATGCGGGTCATAGTGCATGTTTGGCCAATCATCAGCCAGCAATGCACTGCGATGCCGCAGTGAATTATGGGCCGTGACGCACCACACGAATTTGGCGCGAATGGCCTATAACGTTCGGAATTCGGCGAGCGACCGAGCAGCCGATGTTCGAGTCGAACATGGGTTCGACTCGAACACGAAGCTCATCCTAGTGGGGACCTTTTCCACACTTCTCGGCACTATAGCTCATGTGGCTTTGGGATGCAATTGGCTATCTGTGTATGTCAGGAGATAGGCTAACGAACTTGTAAATTTTGAAAGACAGGTTCGGACACCATGAATCTGTGATTGGTTAAGCATCATAGCCACATAGACTTGGGGCCCATCCAATCACTTTCTTGGGAAAGATTTGATTGTGCTGTGGGCGCCAATTGGAAATTGATCAATGATAGCGAATGGAGAGAAGTAATATAAAAGTAGCCAAAGAATGGACTTGGAAAAAGCTTTACAGAGGAGTACCTGGTAACCTGACTGGGATGCTGGACTGGAAACTGGACTGGAGACTTGATTGGGAGACCTTGCCCAGGGGGACCTTGACTGCAGACTTAAAGGGCAAACCTGACTGAGGAGTGGTAATATTGGATGTGCTTGCTAGCTAGCTAGAGCTCCAGTTGATGCTTGAATATTGTGAGTTTGAAAGGTTTTTGTCTTCTTAGTTGCAGGAGTTGTATAATTAGCCAGCATTAAGTGTTGCTGTTAATATGGATCTGTAACATTTATACCTCCAAAGTATTGTAATTTATGTAATTCCTTATCTGTGACAAAGCTGTTCAGGTTAATTCTTTGTGCAATATAATCTTTTTAACCTACAGTGTGTGTTTTGTGTTTCATTGCTGACCTACCCCTACAATAAATGGTGAGAAGTGGGCGTGGAGTAATAATATTGAGTTGGGGTGTATAGGAAACAAATGACCTTGTTCTATCTCTGTTCAGCGGTTTGGAGCATTATGGAATTACCGGAAAATAATTTGACGAAGATCTGCTGCATAATAATATTTCATTAAGTCTGGAGTGCTCAATTCGCCTTTCTTTTTTAAGGAGTAGAGTACAGAACTAGCAATTCTATGGGCTTTATAATGCTATACAAGTTTGGTAAAGACTCTTTGGAGATCACTCGAATTGCGATAAAATGATCAAAATTGGGAGAGTCTCAAAAAGATACAACAGCTTAGGAAGAATAACCATCTTGAGGGTCGTAATGCAGAAAAGCAGGGATAAATTACGGTAACGTATTAGTCTCCTGGAATAGTGGATGGTAGCTTGCCTCAAATAAAGCTGAATATGTAATGGTGATATTAGTGCCAAGATATTTTTATCGTATATTGACACCAGTGGTGGTGGTAGTGGTAGTGGGATTGCTGACTAGAGAGTTTGCTGGAGGAATATTAAAAGGGAGGGCTTCAGTCTTATAGGACTTAAGCCCGATACACACTATTAGATTTTCTGCAGATTTTTGTCTTCAGATTTACCAAAACCATATAGTGCAAGGGCCTGCCTGATTGCATACAAAATGAAACTCTTAAGGTTTGACCTCATATTATATGGTTTTGGTAAATCTTAAGACAAAAATCTACAGAAAATCTAATAGTGTGTATGGGGCTTTAATCTTTTAACCCAACAGGAGACTGAATTCCTTTAAGGAGCGATGTAATGTTGGGAGTACAGGGTGGGGCCTAGTAAGAGTAAGCAATATATCATCTGCAAATAGAGAGAGCTTATACTCCTTATGCCTCATAGGAATCCCTTGTATATTCCTATAAGAATGAATGGCTTCAGCCAGCAGTTCCAAACACAGAATGAACAATAAAGAAGATAATTGTAGAGTTTGACATGTGTTGAGGGGGAAGAGTAAAGCGCTTGGATTGATTTAAAGCAGGGACCTTTAAGATTGAATACATACACAAAAGATAAAGGTTCTCTGTCCTATATGCCCATATACTAAAATACAAGCACGACAAAAGAATTCTTGTACCAATGGATTTTTTTCTGGGCATATAGTGAAAGGCACTACAAAGTAATTCAGAAAACCATGAAGTTTATTATACAAATATTAAAATTACTGTATATATATATATAGCACCATATCCAAGGTTTACAAAGTAGAGTTCACAGATTTTATATCAATGTTTTCTCAACATGTTTTGAATACTTTAGACATCTTCACCAGGAGCACATGTGAACAGTATCCATATAGGGAAACCCAATAGCATAAAATCAAAGTTTCCATAAATTTGCTGAAGTTGAAGTTTTCAGTTCCAGAGGGGAACATCCAAGAGACATAAGGATATAATCCAAAAAATATATTGATTCTCAGGGGTAACCCTCTAATATTTACATAAAAAAATAGGAGGCTTCAAAATCTAGTTCCCTTCTATGGTCTAGTGTTGAATCACACCGACCATAGAAGGGATGTTTCTGCACACCTAACTTTTCAACCCAAACAGCAAAATATGCAATCCAAATGGTCTGATAATCAGCAGATCAAAATACCCCAAACTTCAACCCCCAGGCATGTCCCATCAAACTTACTTATAATATGAGTAAGGAAGGTTGTCTAGACCAGGGGACTTGTGATGAGGTAAGTCTTTAATAACAGCTGTAAGTTTCTCCATAGTGACTTTAGCCTTAGGAGATGATAAGCCGCTAGATGTTAATTAAGGCCAGTTAAGAGAAGACATGCATTTGTTAAATTTAGCAGGATGGAAGGGGGGATGGAAGCCTGGAGAAAGACAATTATACAATTTTTTATAATAGTCCCCAAAAACATCAGTGATAGACTGCTGGTATATGTACGGGAGCCATCTGCTCAAATAATATGATCAGGAGTAGATAATAGGCCTAGCTTGCAGTTTATTTTCTATGAGACTTACAATATTCATAGTCTGTTTAGTCAGCATAAAGGATTTCTCAAGTTTGATCATATCCAGTGTTATTAGCAGATTGTGTAATAAAGAATGTTTGAAGGCAGGCTTCTGCAGAGGATTGCATTAACTGAACTTCCGCATTAGTCTGTTGTTGTAGGAGTTGGGATCTGTATTGATTATTGTTGAGTTTGAGGTGGGCTCCTTTTGAGATACAGTGGCCTCTAAAAAAGGCTTTGTGCACCTCCCACAAGTGGATGCCTTGTCTACAGTACCTGTATCAAAAAATTGCTTCTGTTTTGTGGTTATACTATCTTGATATTCAGGGTGTGTGAGCCTTAAGTTTTAGCACTCAAATTAAAAAACTGAATTTCTAGGTCAATGGAGGAGTGATCCGATCATGTTATATGATTGAATTCAGAAGAAACAATATATTTAGGCCGTGGTGCAGACACAAAAATATAATCTAGTCTGGAGTACATTTGATGTACTGAGGAATAGAAAATATATTGTTTATGTGTAGGATGTTTGACTCTCCAGTGTTTAAAGTGGAGTTCCACTCAAAAATGGAACTTCCACTTTTTGGATTCCCCCCCCACATTTGGCACCTTTCAGGGGGGAGGAGGGAGCAGATACCTGTCTAATACAGGTATTTGCTCCCACATCCTGGCATAGATCACCGTGGCGCTTGCAGTGACCTATGCCACTTCCGGCGCCTACCCCTTCCTCCCCCGCTGTATTCTGTGAGACACAGAACACAGCAGAGACCTGAGAGGACGCGCCTCTTCCTGCCTCTGTTCTGCCTCAAGTGCCCTGTCCATTATTCCACGCAGCGTGTGCTCCAACAGGTGGACAAGGAGGACAGTGTCACTGATGCATGCACTGTCACTGCTCACCATCCTCGTGGCCTCCTCAAATGGTGACAGGACAGTACATGCATCCCTGATCATGGCCCACTGGCATGGGGAAAAAAACCAAGCTCCCCTGACCCTGTCCTGGTGCCATAGTCGCACAGGTACTCATTGATGGCCCTCTGCTGCGTGTGCAGGTGCTGCAGCATTGCCAACGTTGAGCTCCACCTGGTGGGCATGTCACAGATTAGGCGTTTCTTGGGCAGGTTAAACTCCTTTTGGAGGTCTGCCAGCCGAGCACTATGCATATGACCGGCAGAAATGCACACAGACTTTCCTGGCCTGCCTCAGGACATCCTGTAAGCCCGGGTACCTGCCCAAGAACCGCTGCACCACCAAGTTAAGGATGTGAGCCAAACAGGGCACATGGGTCATTTGTCCCTGTCGGAGGGCAGAGAGGAGGTTGGTGCCATTGTCGCAAACCACCATTCCTGCCTTAAGTTGGCGTGGCGTCAACCACCTCTGAACCTGCCCCTGCAGAGCTGAAAGAACCTCTGCCCCAGTGTGGCTCCTGTCCCCCAAGCACACCAGCTCAAGCACCGCATGGCATCTTTTGGCCTGCGTACTTGCGTAGCCCCTTGAACGGCTACGGAGCACCGCTGGTTCCGAGGACAAAGCACAGGAAGAGGCCATGGAGGAAGAAGAAGAGGAGGGGGTGGAGGAGAGAGGTGTGTCACAATCATTAGCATTTTGGAGGCATGGTTTCGGAACAACCTCCAAAACTACTGCACCTTGTCCTGCATCCTTCCCAGCTGCCAGCAGAGTCACCCAATGCGCCGTGAAACTTAGGTACTGTCCCTGTCCATGCCTGCTGGACCATGAGTCAGCGGTAATATGCACCTTACCGCTGACCGCCCTGTCCAGCGAGGCATGGACATTGCCTTCTACATGCCGGTAGAGAGCCGGAATCACCTTCCGTGAGAAAAAGTGGCGTTTGGGTACCTGCCACTGAGGAACCGCACATTCCACAATCTCACGGAAGGGGGCAGAGTCTGCCAACTGAAAAGACAGCAGTTGAAGTGCTAGCAATTTTCCCAAGCTAGCATTCAACCGCTGGGCATGTGGATGGCTGGGAGCAAACTTCTCTCGGCGGTGCAGCAGCTGGGGCAGGGAAATTTGCCTGGTACAATCTGACGTCGGTGTACCAAAAGCAGATTGCCCACAAGTACTTGGCTGTGACACACCTAATTCTACACCTTCATTCCTCTCAGTGCAGGTCTCAGAGAGGACTGAAGGTATAGTGGGGTTGGAGATCTCAGCTGATGAGGAGCAAGGAGAGGTCCTCTTTGTTCTTTGGTGTGTGTCTTTTAGATACGCTTGCCAACGAACTGCATGGCAGGTCAACATATGTCTGGTCAAGCATGTGGTACCCAAGCGGGAGATGTTTTGGCCACGTGAGATACGCTTGAGACATATGTTGCAAATAGCAGCGGTGCGATCTGATGCACTCGTCTCAAAAAAGGCCCACACCAAAGAACTTTTTGAATAACGCGCAGAGACTGCAGCGCCCTGCACATGTGGAGCTTTGGGGTGTAATGCAGTCAATGTGCTGCCCTTAGGCTGGCCCCTGGAGGGCATCCTGCCTCCTTGGTGATGTGCCACCTCCTCCTCCTCCTCCTCTCTCCTATCAGGCACCCATGTTGAGTCAGTGACCTCATCATCCCCTCCCTCCTCATCACTGGAGCAAACCTGGCAGTATGCTGCAGCAGGGGGAGCATGACTGCCAGATTGCTGTCCTTCTTGGGCACCCCCTCTGTCCATGCTCATGTTACTGCCTTCATCGTGCTCAGTATCATCATCAGAGCCTTCCAAACGCTGGGCATCCTGCTGGAGCATGTACCCAACACTGTGGTCAAACAGTTCGAGGGACTCCTCAGGAGGACATGGTGGGGCTAGGGAAGGAGTCACTGATGACATTGAGCTGAGGGAAGAGGCCGCTGCTTTGCCAGACAAAGTATCATGGGCATGGGTGAGAGAGGATGATGAGGATGAGGACGGCTTGGTCATCCACTCGACCAAGTCTTCCGCATATTGCGGCTCAACACGGCCAGCTGCCGAAAAAAAGGCCAAGCGTGTCCCACAGCCACGTGCTGATGAGGATGCACCGTCTCCACGACCAGCACTAGACACAGAGCCTGCTTGCCCTCTCTTATTGGCTTGTGACTGTCTGCCTCTCCTTCTTGGCCTTCCAGACATACTAATGGCCTGTAGCTGCACTAAGCTGGGATATATATATATATATATATATATATATATATATACACAGTGCCTTGCAAAAGTATTCGGCCCCCTTGAACTTTTCAACCTTTTGCCAAATTTCAGGCTTCAAACATAAAGATATAAAATTTTAATTTTTTGTGAAGAATCACCAGCAAGTGGGACACAATTGTGAAGTGGAACGAAATCTATTGGATATTTTAAACTTTTTTAGCAAATAAAAAACTGAAAAGTGGTGCGTGCAAAATTATTCGGCCCCTTTACTTTCAGTGCAGGAAACTCACTCCAGAAGTTCAGCGAGGATCTCTGAATGATCCAATGTTGTCCTAAATGACTGATGGTGATAAATAGAATCCACCTGTGTGTAATCAAGTCTCTGTATAAATGCACCTGCTCTGTGATAGTCTCAGGGTTCTGTTGAAAGCGCAGAGAGCATCATGAAGACCAAGAAACACACCAGGCAGGTCCGTAATACTGTTGTGGAGAAGTTTAAAGCCGGATTTGGATACAAAAAGATTTCCCAAGCTATAAACATCCCAAGGAGCACTGTGCAAGCGATCATTTTGAAATGGAAGGAGTATCAGACCACTGCAAATCTACCAAGACCTGGCTGTCCCTCTAAACTTTCAGCTCAGACAAGGAGAAGACTGATCAGAGATGCAGCCAAGAGGCCCATGATCACTCTGGATGAACTGCAGAGAACTACAGCTGAGGTGGGAGAGTCTGTCCATAGGACAACAATCAGTCGTACACTGCACAAATCTGGCCTTTATGGAAGAGTGGCAAGAAGAAAGCCATTTCTCAAAGATATCCATAAAAAGTCTCGTCTAAAGTTTGCCACAAGCCACCTGGGAGACACACCAAACATGTGGAAGAAGGTGCTCTGGTCCGATGAAACCAAAATCAAACTTTTTGGCCACAATGCAAAACGATATGTTTGGCGTAAAAGCAACACAGCTCATCACCCTCAACACACCATCCCCACTGTCAAACATGGTGGTGGCAGCATCATGGTTTGGACCTGCTTTTCTTCAGCAGGGACAGGGAATATGGTTAAAATTGAGGGGAAGATGGATGCAGCCAAATGCAGGACCATTCTGGATGAAAACCTGTTGGGAGTCTGCAAAAGACCTGAAACTGGGACGGAGATTTATCTTCCAACAAGACAATGATCCCAAACATACAGCAAAATCTACAAAGGAATGGTTCACAAATAAACATATCCAGGTGTTAGAATGGCCAAGTCAAAGTCCAGACCTGAATCCAATCGAGAATCTGTGGAAAGAGCTGAAAACTGCTGTTCACAAACGCTCTCCATCCAACCTCACTGAGCTCGAGCTGTTTTGCAAGGAAGAATGGGCAAGAATTTCAGTCTCTCGATGTGCAAAACTGATAGACATACCCCAAGCGACTTGCAGCTGTAATCGCAGCAAAAGGTGGCTCTACAAAGTATTAACGCAAGGGGGCCGAATAATTTTGCACGCCCCACTTTTCATTTTTTTATTAGTTAAAAAAGTTTCAACAATCCAATAGATTTCGTTCCACTTCACAATTGTGTCCCACTTGTTGGTGATTCTTCACAAAAAATTAAAATTTTATATCTTTATGTTTGAAGCCTGAAATGTGGCAAAAGGTTGAAAAGTTCAAGGGGGCCGAATACTTTTGCAAGGCACTGTATATATGTACTGATACTGAAGCTAGCAAAATCAACTGCCTGCCTGTAGTATGAGAACACCACCAACCTTCTACAGGTAGCTTTAGCTGAACACTGTGCAGAGCTCGCAAAAAAATAACTTGTAGGTTTAGCTGAACACTGTGAGCAGGACGCACCGCACTAACTTGTAGTTTTAGCTGAACACTGTGAGCAGGACGCACCCCACTAACTTGTAGTTTTAGCTGAACACTGTGAGCAGGACGCACTGCACTAACTTGTAGCTTTAGATAAACACTGTGCAGAGGTCTCACTACACTAACTTGTAGTTTTAGCTGAACACTGTGAGCAGGACGCACCGCACTAACTTGTAGTTTTAGCTGAACACTGTGAGCAGGACGCACCCCACTAACTTGTAGTTTTAGCTGAACACTGTGAGCAGGACACACTGCACTAACTTGTAGCTTTAGATGAACACTGTGAGCAGGACGCACCGCACTAACTTGTAGTTTTAGCTGAACACTGTGAGCAGGACGCACTGCACTAACTTGTAGTTTTAGCTGAACACTGTGAGCAGGACGCACCGCACTAACTTGTAGTTTTAGCTGAACACTGTGAGCAGGACACACCGCACTAACTTGTAGTTTTAGCTGAACACTGTGAGCAGGACGCACCCCACTAACTTGAAGTTTTAGCTGAACACTGTGAGCAGGACGCACTGCACTAACTTGTAGCTTTAGATGAACACTGTGCAGAGGTCTCACTACACTAACTTGTAGTTTTAGCTGAACACTGTGAGCAGGACGCACCGCACTAACTTGTAGTTTTAGCTGAACACTGTGAGCAGGACGCACCCCACTAACTTGTAGTTTTAGCTGAACACTGTGAGCAGGACGCACCCCACTAACTTGTAGTTTTAGCTGAACACTGTGAGCAGGACGCATTGCACTATCTTGTAGCTTTAGATGAACACTGTGCAGAGGTCTCACTACACTAACTTGTAGTTTTAGCTGAACACTGTGAGCAGGACGCACCACTCTAACTTGTAGTTTTAGCTGAACACTGTGAGCAGGACGCACCCCACTAACTTGTAGTTTTAGCTGAACACTGTGAGCAGGACACACTGCACTAACTTGTAGCTTTAGATGAACACTGTGAGCAGGTGCACCGTACTAACTTGTAGTTTTAGCTGAACACTGTGAGCAGGATGCACCCCACTAACTTGTAGTTTTAGCTGAACACTGTGAGCAGGATGCACTGCACTAACTTGTAGCTTTAGATGAACACTGTGCAGAGGTCTCACTACACTAACTTGTAGTTTTAGCTGAACACTGTGAGCAGGACGCACCGCACTAACTTGTAGTTTTAGCTGAACACTGTGAGCAGGACGCACCACACTAACTTGTAGTTTTAGCTGAACACTGTGAGCAGGACGCACCCCACTAACTTGTAGTTTTAGCTGAACACTGTGAGCAGGACGCACTGCACTAACTTGTAGCTTTAGATGAACACTGTGCAGAGGTCTCACTACACTAACTTGTAGTTTTAGCTGAACACTGTGAGCAGGACGCACCGCACTAACTTGTAGTTTTAGCTGAACACTGTGAGCAGGACACACCCCACTAACTTGTAGTTTTAGCTGAACACTGTGAGCAGGACGCATTGCACTATCTTGTAGCTTTAGATGAACACTGTGCAGAGGTCTCACTACACTAACTTGTAGTTTTAGCTGAACACTGTGAGCAGGACGCACCACACTAACTTGTAGTTTTAGCTGAACACTGTGAGCAGGACGCACCCCACTAACTTGTAGTTTTAGCTGAACACTGTGAGCAGGACACACTGCACTAACTTGTAGCTTTAGATGAACACTGTGAGCAGGTGCACCGTATTAACTTGTAGTTTTAGCTGTACACTGTGAGCAGGACGCACTGCACTAACTTGTAGTTTTAGCTGAACACTGTGAGCAGGACGCACCACACTAACTTGTAGTTTTAGCTGAACACTGTGAGCAGGACACACCGCACTAACTTGTAGTTTTAGCTGAACACTGTGAGCAGGACGCACCCCACTAACTTGTAGTTTCAGCTGAACACTGTGAGCAGGACGCACTGCACTATCTTGTAGCTTTAGATGAACACTGTGCAGAGGTCTCACTACACTAACTTGTAGTTTTAGCTGAACACTGTGAGCAGGATGCACCACACTAACTTGTAGTTTTAGCTGAACACTGTGAGCAGGACGCACCGCACTAACTTGTAGTTTTAGCTGAACACTGTGAGCAGGATGCACCCCACTAACTTGTAGTTTTAGCTGAACACTGTGAGCAGGATGCACTGCACTAACTTGTAGCTTTAGATGAACACTGTGCAGAGGTCTCACTACACTAACTTGTAGTTTTAGCTGAACACTGTGAGCAGGACGCACCGCACTAACTTGTAGTTTTAGCTGAACACTGTGAGCAGGACGCACCGCACTAACTTGTAGTTTGAGCTGAACACTGTGAGCAGGACGCACTGCACTAACTTGTAGTTTTAGCTGAATACTGTGAGCAGGACGCACCGCACTAACTTGTAGTTTTAGCTGAACACTGTGAGCAGGACGCACCGCACTAACTTGTAGTTTTAGCTGAACACTGTGAGCAGGATGCACCGCACTAACTTGTAGTTTTAGCTGAACACTGTGAGCAGGACGCACCCCACTAACTTGTAGTTTTAGCTGAACACTGTGAGCAGGACGCACCGCACTAACTTGTAGTTTTAGCTGAACACTGTGAGCAGGATGCACCACACTAACTTGTAGTTTTAGCTGAACACTGTGAGCAGGACGCACCGCACTAACTTGTAGTTTTAGCTGAACACTGTGAGCAGGATGCACCACACTAACTTGTAGTTTTAGCTGAACACTGTGAGCAGGACACACTGCACTAACTTGTAGCTTTAGATGAACACTGTGAGCAGGACGCACCGCACTAACTTGTAGTTTTAGCTGAACACTGTGAGCAGGACGCACTGCACTAACTTGTAGTTTTAGCTGAACACTGTGAGCAGGACGCACCGCACTAACTTGTAGTTTTAGCTGAACACTGTGAGCAGGACACACCGCACTAACTTGTAGTTTTAGCTGAACACTGTGAGCAGGACGCACCCCACTAACTTGAAGTTTTAGCTGAACACTGTGAGCAGGACGCACTGCACTAACTTGTAGCTTTAGATGAACACTGTGCAGAGGTCTCACTACACTAACTTGTAGTTTTAGCTGAACACTGTGAGCAGGACGCACCGCACTAACTTGTAGTTTTAGCTGAACACTGTGAGCAGGACGCACCCCACTAACTTGTAGTTTTAGCTGAACACTGTGAGCAGGACGCACCCCACTAACTTGTAGTTTTAGCTGAACACTGTGAGCAGGACGCATTGCACTATCTTGTAGCTTTAGATGAACACTGTGCAGAGGTCTCACTACACTAACTTGTAGTTTTAGCTGAACACTGTGAGCAGGACGCACCACTCTAACTTGTAGTTTTAGCTGAACACTGTGAGCAGGACGCACCCCACTAACTTGTAGTTTTAGCTGAACACTGTGAGCAGGACACACTGCACTAACTTGTAGCTTTAGATGAACACTGTGAGCAGGTGCACCGTACTAACTTGTAGTTTTAGCTGTACACTGTGAGCAGGACGCACTGCACTAACTTGTAGTTTTAGCTGAACACTGTGAGCAGGACGCACCACACTAACTTGTAGTTTTAGCTGAACACTGTGAGCAGGACACACCGCACTAACTTGTAGTTTTAGCTGAACACTGTGAGCAGGACGCACCCCACTAACTTGTAGTTTTAGCTGAACACTGTGAGCAGGACGCACTGCACTATCTTGTAGCTTTAGATGAACACTGTGCAGAGGTCTCACTACACTAACTTGTAGTTTTAGCTGAACACTGTGAGCAGGACGCACCACACTAACTTGTAGTTTTAGCTGAACACTGTGAGCAGGACGCACCGCACTAACTTGTAGTTTTAGCTGAACACTGTGAGCAGGATGCACCCCACTAACTTGTAGTTTTAGCTGAACACTGTGAGCAGGATGCACTGCACTAACTTGTAGCTTTAGATGAACACTGTGCAGAGGTCTCACTACACTAACTTGTAGTTTTAGCTGAACACTGTGAGCAGGACGCACCGCACTAACTTGTAGTTTTAGCTGAACACTGTGAGCAGGACGCACCACACTAACTTGTAGTTTTAGCTGAACACTGTGAGCAGGACGCACCCCACTAACTTGTAGTTTTAGCTGAACACTGTGAGCAGGACGCACTGCACTAACTTGTAGCTTTAGATGAACACTGTGCAGAGGTCTCACTACACTAACTTGTAGTTTTAGCTGAACACTGTGAGCAGGACGCACCGCACTAACTTGTAGTTTTAGCTGAACACTGTGAGCAGGACACACCCCACTAACTTGTAGTTTTAGCTGAACACTGTGAGCAGGACGCATTGCACTATCTTGTAGCTTTAGATGAACACTGTGCAGAGGTCTCACTACACTAACTTGTAGTTTTAGCTGAACACTGTGAGCAGGACGCACCACACTAACTTGTAGTTTTAGCTGAACACTGTGAGCAGGACGCACCCCACTAACTTGTAGTTTTAGCTGAACACTGTGAGCAGGACACACTGCACTAACTTGTAGCTTTAGATGAACACTGTGAGCAGGTGCACCGTATTAACTTGTAGTTTTAGCTGTACACTGTGAGCAGGACGCACTGCACTAACTTGTAGTTTTAGCTGAACACTGTGAGCAGGACGCACCACACTAACTTGTAGTTTTAGCTGAACACTGTGAGCAGGACACACCGCACTAACTTGTAGTTTTAGCTGAACACTGTGAGCAGGACGCACCCCACTAACTTGTAGTTTCAGCTGAACACTGTGAGCAGGACGCACTGCACTATCTTGTAGCTTTAGATGAACACTGTGCAGAGGTCTCACTACACTAACTTGTAGTTTTAGCTGAACACTGTGAGCAGGATGCACCACACTAACTTGTAGTTTTAGCTGAACACTGTGAGCAGGACGCACCGCACTAACTTGTAGTTTTAGCTGAACACTGTGAGCAGGATGCACCCCACTAACTTGTAGTTTTAGCTGAACACTGTGAGCAGGATGCACTGCACTAACTTGTAGCTTTAGATGAACACTGTGCAGAGGTCTCACTACACTAACTTGTAGTTTTAGCTGAACACTGTGAGCAGGACGCACCGCACTAACTTGTAGTTTTAGCTGAACACTGTGAGCAGGACGCACCGCACTAACTTGTAGTTTGAGCTGAACACTGTGAGCAGGACGCACTGCACTAACTTGTAGTTTTAGCTGAATACTGTGAGCAGGACGCACCGCACTAACTTGTAGTTTTAGCTGAACACTGTGAGCAGGACGCACCGCACTAACTTGTAGTTTTAGCTGAACACTGTGAGCAGGATGCACCGCACTAACTTGTAGTTTTAGCTGAACACTGTGAGCAGGACGCACCCCACTAACTTGTAGTTTTAGCTGAACACTGTGAGCAGGACGCACCGCACTAACTTGTAGTTTTAGCTGAACACTGTGAGCAGGACGCACCGCACTAACTTGTAGTTTTAGCTGAACATTGTGAGCAGGACGCACCGCACTAACTTGTAGTTTTAGCTGAACACTGTGAGCAGGATGCACCACACTAACTTGTAGTTTTAGCTGAACACTGTGAGCAGGACGCACCCCACTAACTTGTAGTTTTAGCTGAACACTGTGAGCAGGACGCACTGCACTAACTGTAAATAGTCTAGCTGCCTGACTGTGGTACTAATAGGATCAAAAGAACACCAGCAATTTTCTTCAGGTAGCTGTAAATACTGTAACAAGACAAGCCTGCCTGTCAGTAAGAAGATAACAGAAACGGATCTAGCTAAACTGAATACAGTGTATATATATATATGCAACACCTGGGATGCATATATATACACAATACACTGTAAGTGCAGCTAACTCACTGATTGTCCTGCCTAATCTAGCTAACTCAAATGAAATGACACTGTCTCTCTGTCTATCTATCTCTCTTTCAACGCCGGAACACACACTACACAGGGCCGCCGTGCAGGCGGCCTTATATAGTGTGGGGCGTGTTCTAAACCCCCTGAGCCATAATTGGCCAAAGCCACCCTGGCTTTGGCCAATTACAGCTCTCTCTACCGACGGCGCTGTGATTAGCCAAGCATGCGGGTCATAGTGCATGTTTGGCCAATCATCAGCCAGCAATGCACTGCGATGCCGCAGTGAATTATGGGCCGTGACGCACCACACGAATTTGGCGCGAATGGCCTATAACGTTCGGAATTCGGCGAGCGACCGAGCAGCCGATGTTCGAGTCGAACATGGGTTCGACTCGAACACGAAGCTCATCCTAGTGGGGACCTTTTCCACACTTCTCGGCACTATAGCTCATGTGGCTTTGGGATGCAATTGGCTATCTGTGTATGTCAGGAGATAGGCTAACGAACTTGTAAATTTTGAAAGACAGGTTCGGACACCATGAATCTGTGATTGGTTAAGCATCATAGCCACATAGACTTGGGGCCCATCCAATCACTTTCTTGGGAAAGATTTGATTGTGCTGTGGGCGCCAATTGGAAATTGATCAATGATAGCGAATGGAGAGAAGTAATATAAAAGTAGCCAAAGAATGGACTTGGAAAAAGCTTTACAGAGGAGTACCTGGTAACCTGACTGGGATGCTGGACTGGAAACTGGACTGGAGACTTGATTGGGAGACCTTGCCCAGGGGGACCTTGACTGCAGACTTAAAGGGCAAACCTGACTGAGGAGTGGTAATATTGGATGTGCTTGCTAGCTAGCTAGAGCTCCAGTTGATGCTTGAATATTGTGAGTTTGAAAGGTTTTTGTCTTCTTAGTTGCAGGAGTTGTATAATTAGCCAGCATTAAGTGTTGCTGTTAATATGGATCTGTAACATTTATACCTCCAAAGTATTGTAATTTATGTAATTCCTTATCTGTGACAAAGCTGTTCAGGTTAATTCTTTGTGCAATATAATCTTTTTAACCTACAGTGTGTGTTTTGTGTTTCATTGCTGACCTACCCCTACAATAAATGGTGAGAAGTGGGCGTGGAGTAATAATATTGAGTTGGGGTGTATAGGAAACAAATGACCTTGTTCTATCTCTGTTCAGCGGTTTGGAGCATTATGGAATTACCGGAAAATAATTTGACGAAGATCTGCTGCATAATAATATTTCATTAAGTCTGGAGTGCTCAATTCGCCTTTCTTTTTTAAGGAGTAGAGTACAGAACTAGCAATTCTATGGGCTTTATAATGCTATACAAGTTTGGTAAAGACTCTTTGGAGATCACTCGAATTGCGATAAAATGATCAAAATTGGGAGAGTCTCAAAAAGATACAACAGCTTAGGAAGAATAACCATCTTGAGGGTCGTAATGCAGAAAAGCAGGGATAAATTACGGTAACGTATTAGTCTCCTGGAATAGTGGATGGTAGCTTGCCTCAAATAAAGCTGAATATGTAATGGTGATATTAGTGCCAAGATATTTTTATCGTATATTGACACCAGTGGTGGTGGTAGTGGTAGTGGGATTGCTGACTAGAGAGTTTGCTGGAGGAATATTAAAAGGGAGGGCTTCAGTCTTATAGGACTTAAGCCCGATACACACTATTAGATTTTCTGCAGATTTTTGTCTTCAGATTTACCAAAACCATATAGTGCAAGGGCCTGCCTGATTGCATACAAAATGAAACTCTTAAGGTTTGACCTCATATTATATGGTTTTGGTAAATCTTAAGACAAAAATCTACAGAAAATCTAATAGTGTGTATGGGGCTTTAATCTTTTAACCCAACAGGAGACTGAATTCCTTTAAGGAGCGATGTAATGTTGGGAGTACAGGGTGGGGCCTAGTAAGAGTAAGCAATATATCATCTGCAAATAGAGAGAGCTTATACTCCTTATGCCTCATAGGAATCCCTTGTATATTCCTATAAGAATGAATGGCTTCAGCCAGCAGTTCCAAACACAGAATGAACAATAAAGAAGATAATTGTAGAGTTTGACATGTGTTGAGGGGGAAGAGTAAAGCGCTTGGATTGATTTAAAGCAGGGACCTTTAAGATTGAATACATACACAAAAGATAAAGGTTCTCTGTCCTATATGCCCATATACTAAAATACAAGCACGACAAAAGAATTCTTGTACCAATGGATTTTTTTCTGGGCATATAGTGAAAGGCACTACAAAGTAATTCAGAAAACCATGAAGTTTATTATACAAATATTAAAATTACTGTATATATATATATAGCACCATATCCAAGGTTTACAAAGTAGAGTTCACAGATTTTATATCAATGTTTTCTCAACATGTTTTGAATACTTTAGACATCTTCACCAGGAGCACATGTGAACAGTATCCATATAGGGAAACCCAATAGCATAAAATCAAAGTTTCCATAAATTTGCTGAAGTTGAAGTTTTCAGTTCCAGAGGGGAACATCCAAGAGACATAAGGATATAATCCAAAAAATATATTGATTCTCAGGGGTAACCCTCTAATATTTACATAAAAAAATAGGAGGCTTCAAAATCTAGTTCCCTTCTATGGTCTAGTGTTGAATCACACCGACCATAGAAGGGATGTTTCTGCACACCTAACTTTTCAACCCAAACAGCAAAATATGCAATCCAAATGGTCTGATAATCAGCAGATCAAAATACCCCAAACTTCAACCCCCAGGCATGTCCCATCAAACTTACTTATAATATGAGTAAGGAAGGTTGTCTAGACCAGGGGACTTGTGATGAGGTAAGTCTTTAATAACAGCTGTAAGTTTCTCCATAGTGACTTTAGCCTTAGGAGATGATAAGCCGCTAGATGTTAATTAAGGCCAGTTAAGAGAAGACATGCATTTGTTAAATTTAGCAGGATGGAAGGGGGGATGGAAGCCTGGAGAAAGACAATTATACAATTTTTTATAATAGTCCCCAAAAACATCAGTGATAGACTGCTGGTATATGTACGGGAGCCATCTGCTCAAATAATATGATCAGGAGTAGATAATAGGCCTAGCTTGCAGTTTATTTTCTATGAGACTTACAATATTCATAGTCTGTTTAGTCAGCATAAAGGATTTCTCAAGTTTGATCATATCCAGTGTTATTAGCAGATTGTGTAATAAAGAATGTTTGAAGGCAGGCTTCTGCAGAGGATTGCATTAACTGAACTTCCGCATTAGTCTGTTGTTGTAGGAGTTGGGATCTGTATTGATTATTGTTGAGTTTGAGGTGGGCTCCTTTTGAGATACAGTGGCCTCTAAAAAAGGCTTTGTGCACCTCCCACAAGTGGATGCCTTGTCTACAGTACCTGTATCAAAAAATTGCTTCTGTTTTGTGGTTATACTATCTTGATATTCAGGGTGTGTGAGCCTTAAGTTTTAGCACTCAAATTAAAAAACTGAATTTCTAGGTCAATGGAGGAGTGATCCGATCATGTTATATGATTGAATTCAGAAGAAACAATATATTTAGGCCGTGGTGCAGACACAAAAATATAATCTAGTCTGGAGTACATTTGATGTACTGAGGAATAGAAAATATATTGTTTATGTGTAGGATGTTTGACTCTCCAGTGTTTAAAGTGGAGTTCCACTCAAAAATGGAACTTCCACTTTTTGGATTCCCCCCCCACATTTGGCACCTTTCAGGGGGGAGGAGGGAGCAGATACCTGTCTAATACAGGTATTTGCTCCCACATCCTGGTATAGATCACCGTGGCGCTTGCAGTGACCTATGCCACTTCCGGCGCCTACCCCTTCCTCCCCCGCTGTATTCTGTGAGACACAGAACACAGCAGAGACCTGAGAGGACGCGCAGTGCAACTCGCGCATGCGCAGTAGGGAACCAGGAAGTGAAGCCATACTGCTTCACTTCCTTATTCCCTTACTGAGGATGGCGGCGGCAGCAGCTGAGAGCCGAAGGATTGATCGGCTTCGGCTGCCGACATCGCGGGCTCCCTGGACAGGTAAGTGTCCATGTATTAAAAGTCAGCAGCTGCAGTATTTGTAGCTGTTGGCTTTTAATATTTTTTTTTTCAGCGGACCTCTGCTTTAAATAGATATAAGTTTGCGAAACATAATAGAAGTTTTGATAAGTCGATTGGAAGGCGTACTTCCAATTAATGACTGTCTATCTTTGTAGGGAGACATTAGAGATTTAAAACCCCCTGCAACAATAGTAAGTGGGCATGTCAATTGTAATTTTTCCAGGGTTTGGTAAAAAAAAATAATTTGACCAATGTTTGGAGTGTAGAAAACGAATAGAGCCAGGAATTTACCAGCCAGAACACAGTTACAGCAGGTAAATTATATTGCCTTTGGGGGTCTAATACAGAGAGTGTAAATTTCAGAGAAGAAGTGTTTCTAATTAACCGCTTGCCGACCAGCCGCTGTCATTATACCGCAGCAGGTCAGCACGTTTCCTCGAACCATCGTAGCTGTACGTCGGCACTTTAAGCGGGGATAGTGGGCACACTGCACTGTGGGGGTGCCGATGCGTGTGGCCGGTGGTCATAATGACCGCTGGCCACACGCGATCGTGGGCACGAGAGCCAGAACAGGGACATGTGTGTGTGTAAACACACAAATCCCTGTTCTGTGAGGAGAGGAGAGACAAATCGTGTGTTCCTACTAGCTAGAAACAACGATCTGTCATCTCCTCTAGTCAGTTAGAACACACACGTGGGGACACAGTTAACTCCTTGATCGCCCCCTAGTGTTAACCCCTTTCCTGCCAGTGACATTTACACAGTAATCAGTGCATTTTTATAGCACTGATCGCTGTATAATTGTCAATGGTCCCAAAAATGTGTCAAAAGTGTCTGATCTATCCGCTATAATGTCACAGTCCCGATACGAATAGATAATCACTGCCACTAGTAGTAAAAAATAAATAATAATAAAAATGCCATAAATCTTTCTCCTATTTTGTAGACACTATAAATTTTGCGCAAGCCAATCAATATATGCTTGTTGTGATTTTTATTACCAAAAATATGTAAAAGAATATATATCGGCCTAAACTGAGGAAAAAATTAGCTTTTTTTTAAAACTGGGGATAGATAGCAAAAGGTACAAAATATTGGGTTTTATTCAAAATTGACGCTCTTTTTTTTGTTTATAGCGCAAAAAAAACAAAACGCAGAGATGATCAAATACCACCAAAAGAAGGCTCTATTTGTGGGAAAAAAAGGACTTAAATTTTGTTTGGGTACAGCGTCGCACGACCACGCAATTGTCAGTTAAAACAATGCAGTGCCGTATCACAAAAAATGGCCTGGTCATTGAGCAGCCAAATCTTCCGGGGCTGAAGTTGTTAAAATTGCATCCCTGGGTTTGCCTGATGGTTCTGATCCTGAGAAAGAGTTGGGCAACTTTTTTGATGCAAACTTAAACTTAAGGGAACCCTATTTATGAAAGTGAGTTTCTTGGAGTTTGATTCTCTAACATTACAAGATAAAATTTTAAAGACCTTGTCGAACCAAAAGGTGTTACGTCATTGTAGTTTGAATAAGTCAAAGGAGATAATCTGGTATTTAACCACTTGAGATCTGCGCTATAGCCAAATGACTACACTTCGCCTACAGCGCGGACCTGCTTTGCCAGGACTACGTCCATTGACGTCGTCCCGTGCACGAGCGGCCTGTGCGCCCCCTGCAGGGCGCGTGTGGCGCGCTCTGTGATCAGCGAGTCTATGAGACTCGCCTGATCGCAGATCGGAGTAAGGGGTCGATCCCGACCCCATAACACGTGATCAGCTGTCAGTCAATGACAGCTGATCATGTGATGTCAACAGAGCCGGTAATCGGCTATTTTTTCTCCTCGCGCTGACAGCTTGAGGAGGAAAAAAATGCCGATCACCGGCGGCCGTGAGAGGGACATCAGTCCCAATCATGGCGAGCTGCTGCATATCCTCAGTGCCCACCTGTGCCCCCTGCCAGTGCCACCTAGCAATAGGCAGCAGTGCCGCCTACTAGTGCCCACCAGCGCCACCCATCAGTGCCCATAGTGCCACCCATCAGTGCGCATAGTGCCACCCATCAGTGCCCACAGTGCCACCCATCAGTGCTGCACATCAGTGCCACTTATCAGTGCCCATCAGTGTCACCTACCAGTGTCAATAAGTGCCCATCAGTGCCACCCATCAGTGCTGCCCATCAGTGCCGCCCATCAGTGCCACCTATCAGTGGTACCTATCAGTGTCCATCAGTGCCACCCATCTGTGCCACCCATCAGGGCCCATCAGTGGCCATCAGTGCCGCCTTATCTGTGCCCATCAGTACCGCCTTAATTGCTCCCATCAGTGCCTATTAGGGCCGCCTTAACTGTGCCTATCCGTGCCCATCAGTGCAGCCTATCAGTGCCCACCAGTGCTGCCTCATCAGCGCATATCAATGAAGGAGAAAAATTACCTGTTTGCAAAATTTTATAACAAACTATGAAACATGATTTTTTTTTCAAAATTTTCCATCTTTTTTTGTTTGTTTAGCAAAAAATAAAAATCCCAGCTGTGACTAAATACCACCAAAAGAAAGCTCTATTTGTGGGAAAAAAATGATAAAAATTTCATTTGGGTACAATGTTGTATGACCACGCAATTGTCATTCAAAGTGCGTCAGCGCTGAAAGCTGAAAAATGGTCTTGGTAGGAGGGGGGTTTAAGTGCCCAGTAAGCAAGTGGTTAAAAGTTGGAGGTACATGTAAACAACACATAGCAATAAAGTTAAAGAAACCTGGAAACTTGAAACTGAAATGGCAGCGAGAGGCCATTGAAAGCCTGAAACAAACATATCAGGGTACCATGGACCAGTCAATGGTATGAGTAGGGGTACATATAGACGGTGACTAATGGATCAGTACAACATCAACTTCCTGTAGTAATAGCTAATAAAAGTAGAACTTAAAGAAAACAATCATGATCCTCATATGGTATGGGTAGGTATTCCCAAGGGAATCAGGAAATATAGTTAAACAAGGATGGAAGTATAGTTTACAGTTCTTACCACAAGAGATCACGTTGGTTGTTGAGGTGGAGGAGTATGTTGGAATGCTTGAGATTTTCGTCTGATTTTGGGCTTTGCTGGGGTCCAAATCTTGCTTGATGCTGCAGTCGGACGAGGTCTGGGAAGAGGGATGGTCAAAGCGGAGAGATTACCTTTGAAGGCTTTACCTTCTTGAAGCTTTCACAGGCTATGTTGTGAGCCATCTTTGGTGACAATCAATCTAAAGAGAAACCCTCAGAGGTATTGAATTCAGTGTTTTTGAAGATGCAAGTTAATTGGTGTGAGAGTACACCGTTTGGCTAGAGTGATGGGGGAGGTCACACAAAATTTTAATTTTCTCTCCCTTCTAATCTATGGAAGATATATTGCATGTGTTCGCAAGTAAGGTTTCCTTGCTGTCGTTTTAATGAAAACAGACAATAACATCCCTCAGGCGAGTCACTTATAACTTCACATCATCAGTCTGCTGCTACGCATGTACCTTCCTATTTGCTAGTTTGCCTCACACCACCCCTTTTCTTATCTTATGTATAAAATAGAATGTAATAATTCATTTTGTAAGAAAAGATAAACACAGTGGTTGGCATTCCTGTTAATCTGTTTACAGCATATGCAGAGTTAGTTTTTATCTCAGTGTCTCAACCAGAAAGATCTATAACAGTTTTTGACGAGACTGGAGCCAGCAGTGGATGGAGTCTCCAGAATGAACTACACTCTTATTGGGGACATTCAAGAATGCAAACTCCGGGGGTGTGGCTTGGCAGCGGATGTAGTCAGTCACACGTCTTGTGAGCTCCGCCGAAAATCCGCTTAGAAACCCTGTAAATCATTGCTGACCGCCCGAACCTGGCACCAGATTCCCCCCCGGTACACCAGCTACGCTCACCTGCTCACAGCGATACTCCAGCATGGCTTCAAAACAACCTAGACGCGGCTCCACAGCCCGCTCTGCTCCGGACCACGAGGCCCAAGATGGCGGCGCGGCACTAAAGTCGGCTGCAGCGAAACACAGGGAGGCCGTGCAGAAGCTTTTCCCCCAGTCTGACATGTGGGACTTACCAGAAACGAACGGCAATGGAGCGGAGAGTCGAAGCGGCTCGCAATCGGAGGCAGATGACACTGTTCCCCTGGAAGATCCGCACGCTGCTCTGCTGCCCTGGGATACAGTGAGTAATCTACCTATGCCCCATAGATCACATAAGGCCCAAACCACGAGCTCGCCTGAACAGGAACCCACACTGAGGGATATCTTTTCCGCTGTTACCTCATGCAATCTCTCTATTACTGCACTTGCATCAGAGGTTAAAGGGATGAAGGCAGAGATGTCTTTCCTGCGTCAGGATATGCAGAAATTAAGGGATCGGACCTCTGCCATTGAGGGACGTATTAGCACCATAAAGGATGAATGGGCCCCCATGCAAAGAGACACACATGCTCAACAGATAATGGTGGCTAAACATGCTGCAAAACTCGATGATTTAGAAAACAGGCTTCGCAGAAATAACATCAGAGCTGTTGGCATCCCTGAAAAAATGGATGGCAGGAATCCGGTCGATTTTATTGAAAAGTAGCTGCTGGATAAATTTGGGAAAGACTCATTCTCCCCCATGTTTGCAGTGGAGCGGGCGCATCGGGTCCCGTCTAGGCCCTTGCCCCCAGGCAATCCCCCTAGAGCATTTCTCTTTAAAATGCTCCATTATAGAGACAGAGACATAATTTTGTCAAAAGCCCGTACCTTGGAAGATGCCCTGGTGATTGATAATTCCAAAATATCACTGTTTCCAGACTTTTCAGCTGATGTACAAAAGCAGAGGGCCCAGTTTAATGATATTAAAAAGAGACTCCGCTCTCTGGAATTACAATATTCTATGCTCTATCCGGCTCGTCTTCGTGTGGTAGCCAGGGATGAGGTACATTTCTTTGAGAGGCCTGCGATGGTGGTGCAGTGGCTGGACAGAGAGGAAAAATCCTTAAGAGAAGATTTGGGCAGACGGCGCAGAAATACCTGAAGATCAACGTTTTTCCCCCTTACCCTGAAAATTTTTCTTTTACCTAAGCAATAATGGTGCAACTATTATCTGCTTATAATAGTTCTGGTCACAAGATGGCAATCTTCTTTCCAAGGCGGAGGATACTGCTCGCACAGTTTGTCAATGGTATTTACGTTTATGCAAGTAAAACAAGGCCTGTTGCCTATTGGCTCTTCAAAGCCGGCTACTGAATTTAGCCCCCCAGTTGCGGGTCCTTCGTGGACACTACAGTTTCTGTTTTTTCCCGTTACTTTCTTTTTTGTTTTTTGTTCCCTGGGACTCAATTAATTCATTGGTCCTGGTATTGCCTAATCTACTCTCATATGGATCTAAGAATTTACACCAAAGACTGCCTAATGCTTACGGTCTTGCTAGACATTATAATTGTGGCTCTCTGGAGCATTCTCTCTGTGCCTTTTACAGCTTAACCTCATTTACTTATGCTTTAATATTTTATGGCTAGACAGATAGTGCTTACTAGTTGGAATGTTAAAGGTCTGGGAGACAGAGTGAAACGCCTACCTTTACTCCATATGCTTCAACGCATGGGATCTTTAGTAGTGTATCTTCAGGAAACGCATATATCCCCTAGTCAAGAATCCCCATTTTCTACCAAATTATTTAGCGTTCAGTTCCACTCTGTCTTCTCTTCCTATGCCAGGGGTGTCAGCATTCTGATAGGTAAAAATATCAGCTTTACTCATACACTATCGGTTGTTGACCCTTATGGTCGTTATGTTTTTCTAGTGTGCTCATTAGATGTTTTACAATGCATTATCGGAAATATATATATACCACCCCCTTTTTCGATAGAGGTCGTCAAGACGTTGGCCTCCTTTCTCTCACAACACCCGGGGATCCCAGCACTTATTGTTAGAGATTTTAGTAATTATTTGGATGCCGAGCTAGATAAGATGACCGCAAAAATCCCTTCGGGTGGGATGAAAGGGGGACAAACTTCCTTTGCTCGCCTCATTATGGAATTGGGATTGAGGGATATCTGGAGGATGAGTCACACACAAGTAAAATGTTACTCATGTTTTTCTGCCACACACAACTGCCTCTCCAGGATTGATCTCGGTCTGGGTAATGATTTGATGCTATCATTAGTAACCTCCACAAACTATGAAGCAAGAACTGTCTCTGATCATTCTCCCCTATGTATAGAGATTCTTACATCGGGTGTCTCCAAGAGGAATTACTGGAAACTCAACCCGTTTTGGTTGTCATTGTTTCCTACGCCTGACCCCATTTCTGATAATTTAGAATCTTTTATTCGGTTTAATAAACCTTCATCTCGCCCTGGCATTTTTTGGGACACATTAAAAGCATTTTTGAGAGGTCAATTTATTAAATCTATTAATACCATTAAGACCGAGACCAAGAGCTGGGAGCAAACTGTCTTGAAAGAGGTTAAGAGGGCTGAAACTGCTTTTATCGAATCCCCCTCAGAAAGCACCGAGAAAACTTTTTTTGAGGCTCAACATATGGCCAACCATCTAATGTTAACTACTGCGGAAAAGAAAAGGTTTTTTCTTCAACAAAAATATTTTGAAGAGGGAGAAACCACAGGCCATATGCTTGCCATGATGATACGCTCACAAAAAGGCTCATCTCACATAGAAGCAATCACTGGATCATCAGGCACTCTGGTTTCTGCCCATGCAGAGATATTATCCACGTTTAGAGATTTCTATGCTGATGTGTACTCTTCTAAGGTCAATCCCACCCTGACAGAAATTAACTCTTTTCTAGATCAATGCCAATTACCGCAGCTCCCGACTCAGGATGTAGTACAGCTGAACGCTCCCCTTAGGGCCGAGGAACTCTCGGAGGCGTTGGCGCTTTCCTCTCCTGGTAAGTCTCCGGGTTTGGATGGCTTGCCGGCGGAGGTATATAAACGCTACTCTGAAACTTTATTATTACACTTAAAGGAAGTATTTGAAGATGCCAAAAAAATAGGAAGTTTACCTCAATCCATGAATGAAGCTATTATTGTCCTTCTTCTTAAACCTGGTAAAGAGGCCCATCTACCAGACTCTTATAGGCCCATATCGTTATTAACAACAGATGTAAAACTGTTAGCAAGAGTGCTGGCCACAAGACTAGCTAAAGTCATCCACAAGGTGGTCCATAAGGACCAATCCGGGTTTATTCCATCGAGATCCACAGCCCTTAACATAAGACGACTTTTTTCAACCTCCAGATCCCTGTTGACAATCCAGGCAGAAGAGCAATACTATCATTAGATGCACCCAAAGCTTTCGACAGTGTTGAATGGCCTTATTTATGGGAAACTTTGAAGCGTTTTGGCTTAGGAGACAATTTTATTCAATGGGTTAAACTGCTGTACTCGGCCCCTACGGCTAGAATCCGCGTAAATGGTGATCTTTCAGATTCGTTTCCCCTTTTTAGGGGTACCAGACAGGGGTGTCCACTTTCACCCCTGCTATTTGCACTAGCCCTTGAGCCACTGGCAGAGGTGGTAAGAACCTCACAGTCTATTGTGGGTTTTATCAGAGGACCAGTATCTGATAAGATCTCTCTTTATGCGGACGATACTTTACTTTACCTGGGGGATGTGGAGGCCCCACTTACGAATGTGATGCAGATAATACAGCACTTTGGTTCATTATCGGGATTCTCCATTAACTGGAGTAAATCCGTCATTCTTCCGGTGGATGAGCCAATGGTTACTCTGCCGGACAGTGCAAGGCCGCTTAAAGTGGTCTCCTCATTTAAATATCTAGGAATACAAGTGTCGGTCAACCCAAAAAAATACTTAGAGGATAATTTACTACCCCTTTTTAAAAGACTTCAAATGACATGCAATACTTGGTGTAAACTCCCCTTATCAGTAATTGGTAGAATAAATTTTATTAAAATGGTTTGGGGACCTCAAATTTTGTACATTATGCACAATTCTCCACAATGGATACCCCGTAGGTGGTTTAATCGTATTGAGACACTGTTTAGATCCCTAATATGGAGGAAAAAAGTTGCTAGAATAAGTCTTTCCACCTTGCAGTATGGTAAAGATCGGGGAGGAGCTGCGGTTCCCAACCCTAAACTGTATTTTTATGCCTCTCAATTACAACACTTGAGTGGTCTTGGGTTGCTAAGTGATTTTGACTCGGTTGAAAGCATGCTGCGAACTGGAACACTAAATAGATCAGTGCTGGCGAATTTGGAGGCAGGATTGATACACCTGCCACAAACGGCCCCCACCATAGTTCTTCTCAAAAAATTATGGTCTACAGTCAAATCTAAATTAAAAATTTTGGGCTTTCTGGCAGAAACCCCTCTGTGGAACAATCCGAATTTAGCAGAAGTCTATAAACTAGAGGGATTCCAATTGTGGAGAAACGCCGGAATTCATAATATTTCTCAACTATTTCACCAAAACATTTTAAAATCTTTTATGGAGCTGCAATCGGAATTTGGGCTTCCTAGACATCAATTTTACCGGTACCTTCAGTTACGACATGCTCTTCAGATTCAAGGCCGGTCAGCTGTTCTCTCACTTGTTACTCATCCCCTAATAAATGACATTTTCTTTGGGCAGGAAAAAAGGGTCTAATATCTCACATTTACTTTCTGCTATACAAGACACTGCAACTTTACCATGTAGACGTAGATGGATAGAGGACCTGGGGGAGGTGAGTGAAGACACATGGGACATATGCCTTCAGACAGGGCCATTAACTTCTGTAATCACAAACGCATAGGCTTTCATATTTATTCTTGCTACATAGAGCTTATCGTACACCAATACAACTACATCGATGGGGTAGCAGAGATTCTTCCTTGTGTTGTGGAGAGGAGGGGTCACTGATTCATTTGATGTGGCGCTGCCCCAAGTTACATCGTTACTGGGGCGATGTTACCGCGATAATTTCATCGGTATTTCAAATTAGGGTCCCCCTGGATCCCCTGATATGCATTTTAGGAGCGATTGATGAAGAAATATATCCCCCTCCCAGTAATATAGCAATAATTAACTTATTATATCTAGCTCGTAAGCTGGTGGCCAGATTCTATCAGTAAATGTTCCAACCAAAAAACAATGGATAGAACAGGTAAATTATATCCTTATCAGAGAATATCTAACATATCAGCAAAGAAATGCATCTCGGAAATGTAATTCCATATGGCAAACCCTGGTTGGACTCCCCGGGATTGGCACCCCCACAACTAATTATGCACAGGATACTTCAAGTCTAAGAGAGTATTGCTTGTCTAACAAGTATAATAATTGGTGTATTCATATTTTGTTTCCATGAGATTGTACCTATTAGTGCAGACCAGGAACAAGGTTTACGGTTAGATGACCAGTTGGTCGTCTGGTAGCTGTGTTGGGTTGGAGAATTTTTACTCTCTTACACAACACGGTTTGTTGTTATATTAATGTAAAATCTATTTGATGCCACTGCTGTAACAATCTGTGATTACTTTAAATACACACTGTCAAGATGACATTTATTGTTCTGAGATTACAATCTATACAATGTCATTTTTAATGCTCGGATGTATGTTATGTATTTTGTCTTTAGTGGCTCAATAAAAGAATTTTCTGATTTAAAAAAAAAAAAAGAATGCAAACTCCAAATGCCAGCCTGGTAAGTTGTCCTTAAAGTGGGGTTCCACCCAAAAAAAAAAAATACATGAAAAATCCTATAAAAAAAAAAATAAAAAAAAATGTGGATATTTTTTTTTTTTAACTTACCTCTAAATGCCTGTTGCTAGGTGGTCCCTCGTAGTCTGCCTCTTCCAGTGCCTGGGCTGGTGACATCACTTCCCCCTCAGCACAGGAAGAGCTCAGCTGTCCTCCCTCCCTCCTGTCAATCATCTGGGACCCATTACAGGTCCCAGGTGACTGAGCGGCCAATCACGGCGCACGGCTCCGCTCGCGCATACGCAGTGGGTGCCAGGCTGTGAAGCCACAGCCCAGGGCCCACAGTTGCAATGCCGGCGCCGCTGAACGGAGGGGGAGACGAGCAGGGCTTCGATCCCCCGCATCGCTGGACCCTGGGACAGGTAAGTGTCCAATTAAAAGTCAGCAGCTGCAGTATTTGTAGCTGCTGACTTTTAATTTTTTTTTTTTTTGACTGGACCTCGGGTGGAACTCCTCTTTAAGCTTGCTTATATTTCTGCCTTTCCTTTGTGTCCTATCTGTCAGTTCTCAAGGAAACCAGACCCACTTTTGTACCTGTTAGGTAACATGTGTGTGAATGTGTGTGTGTCACCCTTCACAAGCTGGACCGAGTGTGGATAAGGTTAATACTTTGCAGTTCCCTACAATGACCCCTTAGGGCTACCTGGGTCAGAAGTGCATGGTAAGGTCAGAATAAAATGCATAGAGAAGAGACGAGGAGGGTCCCTTATCGAGTGTTTTGTCTATTGACATAATCCCCTTTGATCCACATAGAAGTGGAGACTAGTCTTGTAAATATGCAGACTTGCTTAACTATTTGTTTAGAGGAAAGAGGGTATAGGCACCAGCAGAGAAGAGAAAAGACTGGCCAGTCATTATGAGCATTAAATTAAGCAAGGGCATTCCCTGTAAGAGACCCTCAGAAAATGCCCAACACAAGATGAGCACTAGAGAATAATGGACATAAAGTAAGGTTCTGCCTATACTGAGCCCCTAGTTAAATGGGTAGAATGGGCTAAAGGAACACCTAAATGTGGAGAATGGAATGTGGAGAATAGCTTGCACATGGGAGACAGAAGCTAAATTAGCAAATGAAACTGACTTGACAGATGTTCAATAAAAGTAGTGCCCTGTCATGTACCAGGTGTGACAAGAACTGCATGGTTAGCTACAGAGGAACACCAAACACATGTAAGTGAAAATATAATGATTTATTAAAGTAAGTGAATAATATAAGTACAACCACCTCTAATATGACACAGTGCAATAACCAACCAACAGACAGAGACCCACAAATAACAACAGACAGATAGGTACAATAAATGGGAAATACCAGAATCATAAACAATAGCCAGGCCAGGGTCATATACATCAGATCAGCAGATAGACAGGGGATGTTCCAGAAACATAAACGTAAAGCAGGCCAAGGTCATACACAGCGAGATCAGCAGATGGGGTAAGGAACACAGGACAGGGAGAGATTGGATGGATAAGACTGCAGGGCAGGGATGCAAGGTTACAGGTAGGGCAGGATAGGGATCAGGACAGGGAGGCAGGATCAGATACACAGGTCACAGGTTCAGGGCACAGGAACAGGTTCGAATCAGGATCAGATAACAAGCTAGCAGGTCAGGACGCAAGGACGAAACCAAGGCAAACATGTGAGTGCTTGCCTGGTATTTATATGCCTGTAATTGGCCTCAAGTGACACCTGATTGTAGGAGGTGCTGTCTGCTCCACACTGCCAGGATCCATCTGCTGGTGGATGCCAGTACTGCAGCCCAAAGATGACATAACATCAGCAGGGAAAAGCTCTCCTGACAGTTCCAAACTGCCAGGAGACACCTGCTTGTGGAGCTCAGTACTGCATGCCAAATGGCAGATATTACCAGCAGATGGAACTTTTCCTGACATGCCCACATTTATTATGTCTGGCCAGAAGTCTTTGTAGAGGGGCCCCCCCACCCTATGTGGCTGCCAGTTTGGCTTTAAGAGGTCCATCCACAAAAGCACAAGAACCAGATTATATGCAACACAAAATGAGTGTGATGATGAGTTGTGCAATATAGTACAGAGCAGAGGTTTAATAGCCCCATATCAACCTATTGAGGGTAGGTTAAAAACCTTTACCAAAGAAAGAGATCTAGATCCTGAACTTCCAGGGCAAACCATAATTTCCAAATTGTGGCAAAAAGATTAAGTCACAGAGCAATCTTTTGCAGTCTATCCAGTCAGAACCCAATTGGTTTTTGAAGTAACTGGTAATGCCGCGTACACACGGTCGGACTTTTCGTCTACAAAAGTCTGACGGACGCCGACGGACTAAAGCTGGCTGACAATCCGATCATGTGTGGGCTTCCCCGGACTTTCAGCGGACTTTTTCAGCCTCAAATCCGACGGACTTTAGATTTGAAACATGCTTCAAATCTTTACGTCGTAACTACGACAGACCCCGAAATCCGCTCGTCTGTATGCTAGTCCGACGGACAAAAAAACGACGCATGCTCGTAAGCAAAAACTAAACAGAAGCACTCGGTCTAGTAAAACTAGTGTTCGTATTGTAGGTAGCACATTCCTCACGCTGCAAAATCTGTGATCGTTGAATGCAGCGCATTTAATGTCTTCTTTACGAATGCTATAAAGAAAGAAGATGTTTTGCTGTTCATATTCAAACAGAGTTCTCCCAAACTGATTTCTGGATTCTTTTTCTCTTTGATCTCATGAATGATATGGTATGCTTTTTAAAAACAATGTTTCCATACTAATAATACTTTTTACACTTGTTTTTTTTTTGG
Organism: Lithobates septentrionalis; assembly: GCA_037952835.1. Taxonomy (NCBI): domain Eukaryota; kingdom Metazoa; phylum Chordata; class Amphibia; order Anura; family Ranidae; genus Lithobates; species Lithobates septentrionalis. The sequence continues at coordinate 5,263,216 of JBBDGP010000016.1, read as the reverse complement.
TGGAGTCATCTTTTCTTGTAATTTTTATCCAGATGTTTATTTTATGATTGTTGTTGAACTTTTTTTATGTTTATCTATGTTTTTTTTTTTTTTTTGGGTGTTTGTAAAGTTACCACAAAGAACCCTTTATTTTTTTTCTTTTTCTTTTTTTTTGGTGTTAGTAAAGTTACCACAAAGAACCCTTTTTTTTTGGGGGGGGGGGGGTTTGTAAAGTTACCACAAAGAACCCTTTATTTATTTATTTTTTTGGTGTTAGTAAAGTTAACACAAAGAACCCCTTTTTTTTTTTAGGTTTTTTTTTTGGTGTGTTTGTAAAGTTACCACAAAGAACCCTTTATTATTTTTTTTGATAGTGATTTTTTATTTTTTTGTATATAAAGTTAACCCAAAGAACCGTTTTTGGTTATGTATCATTTTTTTTTTTTAAGACTTACCACTAGAACATTATTAACATTATTAATGTATTTTTGGTGTGTTTTTGCAAACTCAATGAGATTGTTGTCCCTTGTTAATTTGACATTGTGTCTAAAATCAATGATTTAAAATAAAACACATAAAGTCTTTTCATAAACTCAAAAAATATCCATTTATTCATGGTCTAAATAAAATAAAGAGGAAGTCAACGCTGGAAAAAGTCTGTGGACAAGAGAATTGGGATCTTGAGGAGTCCATATAAAAGGGAGCACAATCTGGTCCAGGAATCCCAGAGATCAACA